>OZ030006.1:79588631-79838631 GCA_964023405.1 Apodemus agrarius | reverse complement strand
TCCCCGTGGGATGCCTGCTTCTAGCTGGTTTGTAATCCAGAGAATAGATCTCTCCATCCCGAGACATATTTGACACAGATGAAACTTCTAAGTTGGCTCTTTGACAGATGAGCTAATTGGCTTTATCCAAAATGGGCACAATTCTGGGGAAAGGGGCAGGTGCATTTAAATTGTTGGGTCAGAGGCAGAGAAGGGCCTGGAAAAGGTGCTGGGCCGTAGCAGAAACTAGACTCGGCTTCCCCTGTTCTCAAACCCTTCTAATGAGTTTCAGTGTTTTCTTTCCAGTGCTTATCATCATCAAGGAACTATGAATTTGCATCCCTAATGCACCCTTCTCAAAGGGGTGTTGACATCCCTGTAGGCTTAGAGTGGCTCTTGATGCCGCTCTCCCTTTGGGCAGGTGCCCACACACTCCTTATATGGGCCTCAACCTATAGCGTGTCTGCTTTACTCACGGACTTATTTTTATTTAAAAAAAAATTTCCCTGGGAACCCATCTTAATTGCACTCATTTTAAAAAGTGAAAGATCAGACGAAGTCAGATGAGTCAGAAAAATTGAACATTTAACTGAATCCCCACATATTGGGCCACAGAGAGTCAAACGTACCATCTCTGTGTGTGTGTGGTAAATTTGCTTTTTGGAGCTATTTTTATCAAAAGGAAATAGATATAAATAAGACCATTTGGATAAACACAGGTTAGAGGAGTAAGCTAAGGCCTAGTGGGAACCCATTCCTGAGACAAGCTCTCCCGTACCACGCTTCTTTCTCGCATTTTCTACAAAAACTAAGCATACAGTCCCGCCTGCCGCATCCCACACACCATTTGGTGGTAGTTCCAACAGATACAAAACAAAATATTTTATAACTGCGGCTCAAACATTTATTTAGCTTCAGCTGTGTTTTAAGAACGATGCCCAGTCTAACATGAATAAAAGATTATTCTGCCCTAACGAAATTCATCATGTATTAAGGGAAAGAGGAGGCATGGAAGCCAGTCTGTAATGGGAGATATCCCCCCCCAGAGTGTTACCCAACACCCCGGGGGATTCTAGGGCCCAGAAGAGCAGACACAGGAAATGCTCAGGGGAAGAAAGATTAACCTCACACACACCACGGGCACATGTGGGGCTGTGTGCAAACCCAGATGTATGTGTAGGCTGGGGGTTTGTAGCAGAAGCCTTCTGCTTAGTTAACTGTCCTTGCTAGGTGGGTTGTTCCAGTATGGTGGTGAAGATCCAGGAGATTTTAAATAGCTCCCACCACCCATAGCTTAATGCAGGAGGAAAACATTCTCTCTGGATGACAACACCCCGCCTGTGAATAGAAACCATCTAACCTGGCATGTACAAGTTAGACTCAGGACAATGCCCCCTCCCCCCTCCCGAGGATGCCTGATTGGGAACAGTGGGCATTTAGAATTTTTTTCAACCCCTTTTCCAGTTTTTCAGGGAGGTAGCTGAGTCACAAAGGAAGAGCAACATTTGATAGCGCTTTGAATGAAGCAGCCATGGCATGAGACAGGGAGGGACGCTAGGAGTAAGAGGGAAGGAACTCTTGGACAGGAGGCTGGAAGCTTCCAGAGTCAAAAGTACCCCTCCCCCACCTCCACTGTTCTATATCGAGCTGCTTATGGAAAGGTGAAACTGAGTGAGGACTCAGCCCTAGTGTTTGCTGAATCTGGAGCCTTTTCCAAGACAGAAGATTGGTATATATATATCTATTTTCCCTCCAGTATTTTTAGTCCTCATCTATTTTTAGAGTTCAAAACACGTAGATAGGCATTAAGATACGCAGGAAGCAGATTTTAACAATCAGCATAGGGTAAGATTTTCACTGGGAACACGTGACGTTTTTTCCTTGTAGGGGACCTCTGCAGCACATTAATTTTGATTCCTGGAGGGAAGTGCGAGGTGCTACATGAGGTTCTCTTAACAAAACAGTCGTTTTTCTCATGGCTTGAAGAATAAAGTAAAAAACAGAAATACTCTTAGTGGGGAAGGGGGGTCTGCATGTGCTTGAAAACTTTCGATAAAACTCACTGTTGTACTGGGGTTTCTGAGCCAATATTGGCAGTCGCTGAATACACTCTTTCAAAGGAAAGGAATGAAAGAGAGAAGGAAGGAAGGAAGCAAACCTTGGTCGTCCTGGCTCACACGCGAACGTGAAACAAGATGGCTTCACAGAGCAAAAGGCCCGGCCCTTGTCACCCAACTGCTCTCTGCTTACCCTTGGCTCTCTGTACACCCACTCCTGTGTCTTTGCATACGAAAAAAAAAATGAGGCAGTAAAAGTGTCAGCCTGCTTTTGTCAGGAATAGCCAGTAAAAAATAATTGGAGGCGACTTAATACAGCCCATGCACAACAGTCGTGAGATAATTGATCCTTAATACGCTGCTCCCGAGTCTCCACATGCCAGGAAGAATTCTGACGTGCGGAGAAGTTACGATATGGCTTATTCAGTAGAGACGCTAAGCAGAACGCAAGCCTCTTCCCAGCAACCTGCAGACGGCATCCCACACTGTCTCCACAGCACGTGGCGCCCTGTGCAGCAGCTGCCGTTGCGACCCAGTGGGGCTTTCTTTCCAGTCTTCTTTCACCCCAGTTCCCTTCCTTCCTCCAAGGCGCTGGCACCATCATGCCAGACATGCAACGAGAACTCGCTCTAGACACCGGTGAAGAAAGTTTGCTCAATTCCACAGCTCCTAGAGTTTATTATCCCAGTCAGAAAGGGCTGTGATTGACACGGGGCAGCAGGTATTTTTAAGTTCGAGGGTTATTTTCTAGTAATTGCCAGCCTTAAAATTGTAGTTTGTCAATCAGACAGTTCTCTTAAACCCACGACTGCGTTCTTTTCCAGAGGTAGGGCAATTAAGGAGAAGTCGGTAAACGGCAATCCTCACAGGCCGTTTTCTTGTCATATAATTGTTGTTAAAAGATTCACTGCCATGTCTGGGGAGGAGGCAGTGCCGTGGCATTTGCATTCAGTAAAAAATGTCTGAAACTATTTTTTTTTCAAACATTTTGAGGTTTGGCACAGCCCTGAAGTTCATCTTGCCAAGCACTTTCCCCCTTAATTTTTAAACCCATGTGTCTTTCAAGGGGAATTTAATCCGTATGTTTCTAATTCATTTACACTTAACTCATCAAAATGGTACTTTGTAAGAACTATTTGATGTACAGGGAGTCCTATGGTGCGTTCTCTCTCTCTCTCTCTCTCTCTCTCTCTCTCTCAAGTCTAAACTGAAAGGCCTTTCTTTCTGAGAACCAGAAGATGGAATTAGCCAAATGACTGGGGTTGTACTCAGGATCAACACTGAATTTAGAGGCAAGAAGCTAGCCGGCACGATGACGTGTATAAGCCCCGCACACCTGCCTGCCTGCTCCACCATCTAGGAAGGCCTCTCAGACTCAGTCTTCCTTGAGCAGGCCTCATCCACAAGCTAAGAACAAAACATGATCCTAAAGCGTAGTTCAGTGGCAAGATCCTTTCTGATTCTAGGGACATTTGGGGCAATTGCGATTCCCACCTCCAAATGGGTGGAAATCAGGCCTGCTACATCTTGTTCAATGAAAGCCTTGCTGGGGAAGGAAATTAACCGCCAAACGGCAGAACCAGGAAGGACTGAATAGAAGTTCTGGTCAGGCATTGTTTGTGCGGATTGCGTTCCATGGAACTGAGTGGTAGTAATAGGATAAGCTGCAAGGCCTGTGGACCAAATGGGGCACTTGTTTCCCAGGGTGCACTCTCTCAAAGGTGCACTTAAAGCTCTTCAAGGCTAACTTAGTGTGAAGGCAAACATCATCATTTTCTTTGAGGCTACAGATCCGGGCAAGGAATCTTGGCACTGGGGCACAGGTAAGGACTCAGTCTAGGACTCCTGACCCTCAGTAAGCATCACCAGTGATAGTTCTACTGCGTCAGTGCTTTCCAAAGCCTGAGTGCGATGCCACAGTGCGCAAACGGCGAGAAATTGATAAAACCTGGTGTCAGCCTTTTGGAGCTAGAAGTAGATACCCATGAAACCTTGTGTCCAGTCAGGAGTACTATTCCATAAAGAGCAGACAGAGCATATATATGCATGCATGTATGTATGCATGTATGTATGTAGTACTTATATATTCATGCATGAATGCATTTATGTATGTGTGAGCACAGTCATTTCATCTGCAGTCACAGAATTGGTCTCAGGAGACACTGAAATGCACAGTTGCTCAAGCTCCTTAATGAAACACTGGTAGTTACATGTAACCACTCACATGTGCCCAGTTTGCTCTAAATCATCTCTAGCTGACTCACGCTGCCTAATTTGGTCTAAACGCTATGTAAATAGTCATGGTGTTGCATTGTTTAGGGAATAGTGGCAAGAAGAAAGTGTCTGTACATGTTCAGTACACACTAATTTTCCCCAAATGTATTCAGGCTGGAGCCATGGCTATAATAGCCACTAGTACAGAGTGCCAACTGTATTCATGTGCACCAACACACACACACACACACACACACACACACACACACACACAGTATACTGGGTTGGGTAGAGAGCAATTTCTCATTTCTGCTGCTATAGTGTTTTTAAGAAAGGTTCAAAACCACTAACCACACTTTTCTTGGTAACAGTTTTACCAATGGCGCTATCAACTGGCCTCACAATTCCTTAAATTCGAGCATATGATCCTATAGTACATTAGTCTGGTATACCATAGGAGGCTTAACCCAGGGCTTGGGAGAAATAGGAAGGGTTTAAATGGGTTGGAGGCACTGGGACACTGTTAGTTAAGGAAAAAAATTAGTCTGATTAGGATTTACAAACACAGGCAAGTGTGTCTTGCTGTGTGCATTTTCCAAGCACATAACCATCATTAATTAGTTAGAAGCACCCTTCCGAGGTCAGGAGGCTCAGTAGTTCATCTCCCACCATGGAGCCGTGGGGATTCTTGGGAAGATGGATCCTAGCTGCTGGGTAATGGCTATGGAAAGGCGAATTGGGTTAACCGGCTCTGCCACATCTTACCATAAAGCATCACGACAAAGGCCACTCTCAGACATCGCAGACAGCCAGTGTACCCTGAACCTAACAAATTAAAAGTTGCCTCTATGGTAAAGGATGGGAAGTCATTAAAACAACTGAGCATTACCTTCCGGTCTGTTTCTGCTGCTGCTTACTGTTTGTCTTTTCAGAATTGGTGCTGAAGTGATGTGCTCTCTGTGGTCAAGAAGCACAGGAGTCTCTATGGGATTGCAGCGCAAAGCTCGGCTGTTTGGGGATTGTGGTCTAAGCCCTTCCCTACGTGGTGAGGCGGAGGGGGGAAGCAGTGTGACTGGCAAGCCCGAGGTCATATCCTGCAGGTGGGTGGGTGATAGTGCTGTGGAGGCTTCTAGCTCTAAGCTCATTGGACATCTGCTCTACGTGGGTGGGTCAGGCTCACACAGTGGGAGGCAGGCAGGAGCGGAGACCCGGTGGAAGTCTGTCAGCTTATCACATCTTATGTATGGCCTGGGACTTCTGGACTGAAGGACACCATACTCCACCCATTAACTAGACTCCACAGACCCAATGGTTAAGGGCAAAATAAGCCAGTTATTTTGTCTAGTTCCTCTAGGCTCTTTCCACATGCAGGTAGTGGGGTCTTTAATAGCTTGGGCACCTGAATGGGGCTCAGCTTCTAGAAGCATAGCTTGCTGACACCCTGTACATGTTTCTCCCTGACCCCTCCATCCTCAGAAGCCAAGAGGCATGAAAAGGACTGAGAAGCATTAGCAAAGAGAGGACAGCAAGGCAGACGGCGTGGTGGGGGTAGAAGTGTGTGCCTGCCGTTCTATCTGAGATCACGGTCCTAGCTCTGCTACGAGATCTTTATGACCTCAGACCGTTCTCTTCACATTTGAAAAAAGATTCACTTATTTTTATTCATCATTTTTACTCGTGTGTACGTGTGTGTCTGCCAAGGCTGTGCAGCTTTCCCTAAGGGCCAGAAGAGAGTGTCAGATCTCCAGTGGAAAGTAACATAGTGATGTGAGACACCCAACTTGGGTGCTGGGAAGAAAAGTGTGATCCTCTGGAAGAGGAGTAAGAGCCCCCTCTCCACCCCATCTTGTCACAATCTGGAGAACTCTCAGTTTCCGACTCCGTGAAGTGGGCTGGTTGGACTGAAAGACTTCTACGAGTACTTTAGAATAATAGGATTATTTTTCTACTGCTAAGGGATTCCAGATGGTGAGGATAAAATCTAAATCAAATGTTGCTGCTTTTGACCTGTCCCCTGGAACTGCCCTTTCCAGAGGTAGGAAATGGCAAATAGTAGCACTTTATACGTAGCAAATCTAAAACGCAGGATTCAGAAAAGCTATGGATGTGCAGGGAGGCCTTGGCCCATCTGTATAAGGGTGGATGAGCCGCCCGAGAGCAGAAACGTAAGGCGAAAGCAATTTAGGTCTACATTCATACTAGATGAGTTTGGTTTAATTGCTGCTATTATGATTAATTCCATAGGAATTAAATGGGATCAGCTCTTTCTTACAAAGCGTTTGTTGAGCTGACCAAAGCATTATGATAAATAAGAAGGCCAAGCAGACATGGGATGCAACAGAAAACTTAGTCCTGAAGAAAAGAACATGAAAGACTTCTACTTCTTGACTAACAAGGGCAAGGAATACAAAAAGCTCTGGTTCTTTCTAGAGATGAAACGAACTGCTTCAAAGTCCAATCTTAAATCTCATCTTTGGATCTACAAAGAAGTGGTCACCTAGCCTACAGCTCATGATATGGGGAAGGTGTCACTTCACCTCCTACCTGCTCATGTTATATTCTGTAACTAAGTTTACCTTCTTGAAAAGGAACACTGAATGACAATATTTCTCTCTGCATGATGATAATGATGGTGATGTTGACAATGATGATGATGATGATGATGATGATGATGATGATGATGGTGTGTGATACATAGTTGTGTATGTGCATATGTACATGAGAGTTCGAGCATAGAGCACATTTGGTGGTCAGACTATCTGATGTCAGGTCTTCCATCTTATTGAGACAAGGTCTCTTTGTTGTCACTACCTGCCCTAGAACTTCCAGGCAGTCTCCTGCCTCCACTTCTCCTCTTGTCACCAAAGCACTAGAATTACAGACTTGTGCTATTATATGAGGCTTTATATGGCTTCTGGGGATTCAAGCTCAGGTCCTTGTGCTTGCATGGAAAGTGTTCTGCACACCAAACCATCTCCCCACACCTCTACATTATTGATGCCCCAAATATATAACCATCTAAACTTTCAACAGAGATAAATAATTTCCTTATTGAATAACTTGGCATTTAGCAATCACTTTCTATGCTAATTGCATTTATGCTCATTTCAGAGAATCCATCATAAAGCGAAGCAGCCGAAGCTAGCAAAGCATCAGTGGCTTGTCAAAAGTTATAGTGCCAGCAAACGGCAGAGACGGAATCAAGCCTCAATTTGCCCAAAAGCACTCTCTGGGCAGAATCACACTGGACCATATTAATGAGCAACGAAGCCCTGCCTTTGCCACTAAGCTTGTTCCCTACCCCTCCTCTAACAGTGATGCAGTCAAGTGGGTGCACTAAGCCCCACAGGCAACAAAAGGGCCAGCTAGCCATCTCAGTCCATGGGTCCAGCCCAATATGCCTTCAATTCTTTAGAGATTCAGAGACTCCTAGTAACTCACATGAGTATACAAGATATCACAGTGCAGCCTCTTGGGAGTGTTTCCCCATTCCTATGAACACATAACTAACAGATTGCTTGACAGTTTTTATAGGCTGTGCTTTTAGGGAAAAGGGAAACATGTTCAGTTCAATTTCAGCCATTCAGATAGAAAAGTAAAGAATGATAGGGGTTTGAGGTATCTCACACAGAGAGAGCAAAGTGTCCAGATGGGTCTTGGCTAGTATCTAACTACCACTGGTTTCTGGGTTGATGGCAGACTATTGATTACTTCTTCTTGGGTGCTGTGTTGCTGCATTGATCATTAATAAGCTCTCCTGCCAGTGTAGGTTCAGGAAGAAAAGATGTACCGCTGTGTTATGTTGTGTCTGTGTACTATGCGGTGGACTCTAAGCCAAGTCAATTTCAATTTTCCAGAGTGTAATTCAAGGAATGGCCTCCAATGTTACCAACCCCCATAAAAGCACAGCCCTCTGAAAACACCAGCCTCAGAGCAGACACTTCAAACAGGGTAATGGTGTGTATTGAATAAAAAATAATCACAAACTGAAATTTGGGCCAGGGTTTGGATTTCCAGCGCTGCCTCACTCCACCCTCCTGGTGGCTGTGCCCCTGCTCTGTGCCTCCCCAGCCAGGAAACTAAATGGGCAGCTTTTGTGCCAATGCAGGTCCCCTTTGAGGACTCTTAGGATCCTGAGACCCAGCAAGGAGGGAGCACAAGAAAATCCCGCTTTCACCTCCAGCTGCTATAGCTGTAAGTATAGGTCCAGATTTTGCCCACTTTGGTTACTTACTTCTAAGCACACGACAAGATTCCCTGTCAACACTAATTTCTGCTTCTTAGCCCTGACCTGACCTCTATGTAAAGTCTATTTATATTGATTGATTGATTGATTGGTGATTGATTGATTACAGTGCTGAGGATCAAATCCAGTGCCTCATGCATGCTAAGCATGCAGTACATGTCGCTGAGTGGCGCCTGCAATGGCAGGTAGAAAAGGCAGCCTCAGCCAGCTGCGAGTGCGTGCCTCTCGCTGGTGCGATGGCACATGTGAACTTTCAGTCCCACTGGGAATTGACTCTAATTCTCGTGGCTGAACTCGCTTTGGTTTCTTATTCACAAAGCGTCAGTCTTCCGTGGGTGAGCAGGCCTGGGTCCCTTTCCTACCCCGCATGGCACCTGGCTCTGCCTCCCTCCTTCTACCCAGGCCAGAGAAAGCCCGCAGGTTTTATGGGTGGAGTCCTAGCTTCCTTTCCACCATGCCGTGTCTCTAGTGCTCTCTTTCTGGTGCCTGGCACTGGCTCTGCGTGATGGCTTTGTGCCTCTGTAAGTTTGTGGTCTCAGCTTCACCATGAACTGAGAAGAACCAGGACTGCCCATATGAGGGAGAACTAGGGGGATGTCCCCAAGCTCAGCTGCTTGGTTACTGGAATAAAAAAGAAGGAAGGTGTCACAAAAAGAAGCCTGGCGGGTCTGAGAGTTACTGGATCGATCGAGACTAATTCTGAGACCAGCAGCCAACGCAGTGACCAACGCCCTCAGGAGAAGTGTCTCCTGAAATCACAGCCACTGACATTTTGTTATGAATCCAATGACTGTTGGGGGCCCTCATCACAGGTCCACAAAGGGGTCTGGTTCTCTACATTTTACAGAGGTGAGAGGCCAGATGGCACAGAGAGGGTCAGCGGCTTTCCGTTTATCACACAGACAGGAAGTAGAAAAGTGATCTGAGCCCAGGCCTTTAGAGTCCCAAAGGCCACACTCTGTGCAAGAGACTCCACAGTCACAGGCTGTGCCACCCCTAACATCATCCCCCTCATCCTTGTCATAGATGAGAGCCACAGTGCTGAGCCATCGACTTCCTGTTGCTCTTTTCTCGAGCGTCCCCAGGACCTTGTCTTCACCTTTCCTTCCAGCATAAAAACATGGCGTAGGGTCCCCTGTGGAAGCCAGAGTGTCCATTGTTCGGAACTCCGAAAGAATGCTAGAGAAGGACAACTCCGTCGGCATCCCTCCAGTGGCCACCAGACAGTGTGCAGAGACAGGCACGACCCTGGGACCTCTTCTCTCACTAAGCTACTCTTCATGACGGTGATGGTGGCGGATGTTTGTCAGACAGGGCTGGTGTCTGAGCCCTGGACAAGCAAATCTGACCCTCTATTTTTACAATGAAAACCATGAACACAGACCAATGCAAGTCAGACTGGGAAGAGCTGCTTGCACACCTGGACTATACTGGGGTCCATGCCCTGGCTGGGGCTCTAGACCATCATCTCCCAAGATGTTGCTGTTCGGAGAATTGAGGCAACACTATAATGGTATCATGAATTCATCATGAAATCACAAGAACTCTTCAACTCATGTGAATCAGCAGTTATCCAAGCACACTTTAAAAAAAAAGACAGCAATCAAATAAGCCCCTTCCCCACCCCCAAAGAAAACTAAAGCAGCCATCAAATGATGTCAGAAGTGTCACCTAGTATCCCAGAAGGCACAGCAGCAGGCTAGGGCTCCTTCTCTAGTTCTCTGTGGGTCACAAACAGGGCATTTCTGATTACTGGTAAGGAGCCCACAGTTAGGTCAACATGAACTTTAACTCTTAAAATAAAAATCAAGTGTGCCTTCTCTGTTCCCGGCAACACCCCTGATGCCCACTGAGTCACGCATGTGAGCCTTCAGCCTGGGTGAATTCCTCACACATGGGCAGTTATGGTTGTTCCCAGTGTACAGCAATGCTGACTTCACAAATTCACAGCCCTTGCTTCACCATCAGCCTCTCTCTACCTTGGGTACCAAAATAAAAGAAGTCATAATCATAATCATAATCATAAAATTTAAAAATTAAAGAAGACAGCTATGTTCCATGAAAAGCCTGTTACTTGGAACTTGACTGGAGAATAAAAATCTTGTCTTGGAAAACTATGGAACTAGTACATGCAGTTTGGAGTTTTTTCATGACCTTTAAACGTGTTAGCTTTAAATCTCATTTAAAAACTTGATGTCTAGTGCTCAGCCACCAAGCCTTTGCCAAGCACCCACACGTCCTTAGCACCGAAACAAACAACAGATCCAACACAGAGTATCTCTTGAACTTGTGTGAACTTGAGCTTGTATGAAAAACGACGTCATGCCTTTAGCCGAGATGCAGACTTTGGGAGTCTCTGCTTCTTATAAGCACCGTTCTTGCCCACGCAAGCGACGGTGGCACCATAGCTCCAGTTTCTGTATATGGAGGATGTGTGCGGCCTATTTGGGACATCTGTGGGACAAGGAATTTCTTCCTCGTCTCTTGTGCCACTTTTTGGACAGAGAAACCCAATCAATTACGTCACACAGAAGACTCTTCATAGGTCGAGCTAGAAAACTACACATAGTGCCACACAAGGAAACTTCATTCCAAAAGCAAAGCAGAAAATAAAGCAGCTCTCTAAGCAGGAAGAGCCAAGCCCTCTCCTCCTTCCCTATTCATTTCTTCAGGAACTCTAATGCAAGCTGAGTCAAATGTGTCTTTCTCTGTACAGCTATGCCCACCTTTCAGGCGTGTGTGTGTGTGTGTGTGTGTGTGTGTGTGTGTGTACGTGTATGTATATATATATATGTGTGTGTGTGTGTGTACGTGTGTGTGTACGTGTATGTATATATATATATGTGTGTGTGTGTGTGTACGTGTGTGTGTGTGTGTGTGTGTGTGTATATATGTGTGCGTGTGTGTGTGTGTGTGTGTGTGTGTGTATGTATATATATATATGTGTGTGTGTGTGTGTGTGTGTGTACGTGTATATATGTGTGTGTGTGTGTGTGTGTATATATATATGTGTGTGTGTGTGTGTGTGTGTGTGTACGTGTATGTATATATATATATGTGTGTGTGTGTGTGTACGTGTGTGTGTGTGTGTGTGTGTGTGTATATATGTGTGTGTGTGTGTGTGTGTGTGTGTGTGTGTATGTATTCACCTGCTCTATTGCTGGAAAACCTCGAGAGGAAGAACTTCAATGATGGAAAAGGTAGCCTTCACATGTGCAAAAGTCATTTAGCTCTTTCACTCCCATTTTAAAATGCAGGCTTGCCGCACCAACAAGGCACACTCGGGTTTAGATTCTGACCCGCCCCCCCTTCTCTAGAAATCAATTCCCCAGCCTCTGCTCCCCTTTCCCCTCTGGCCAGAAAGGCGGGAAAGGGAGAGACCTATAGCATGTCACGATTAACTTCACAGCAAACTTGCAAACACCTCGTAGTGATGGGTTCCTTGCTTAGGTTCATATTGGGCTGTCTGGTGAGCCAGGTTAGATAAGCCAGGGGAAGGGCAGGAGTCCCCACAGGGCGAGCCTGGCTTGCCCTCTCCTCTACTGTATATAGAATACTAAACTCATGTACGATACAGAGATGTAGTGATAATTTTCAACACAAAAGTCACTGTCTGTCTCTCCGGAGAGCATTAGGAATCATTACTCCTCACCAGGTATTAATGTCAATCCATCACTCTAACATTAACTTGTTTCTAAAACAAATCGATCAAGTTGGTTTTTTTTTGTTGTTGTTGTTGTTGTTGTTTTAATCACCCCTCCCACTACTCCAGGTATATAAAATTAACAGATTATGACCAGTGCGACGTGGAAAACCCTGAAGTTAAGATTCTAAAGCCAATGCACACTCGCTGCTAACTGCAGCTGGGCTAACAGTGGGAGACAGCCTTCAAGCATCCTCAGATGTTACTCCTAAAACATGTCCCGTAAGTGCCCAAGGAGCAGAACCGCACAGCCATGAACTCGCCCTCCGCAGCAGCACCGCACAGAATAGCATCTGGATCCTTTACAACTCACCAGCTACCCTCAGAAAGCCCTCCCAACCACCGTCACCCCACCACTGAGACCTTGATGAAAAGACAACTGTTTTAAAGGGGGTGGCGGGTGGAAGGAAGGAGGGTGGGAGAGAAAGACAGAGAATATGAATTCTGGTGGAGGAAAATAATATACAGCTGTAATAATACCGTGTTTTTAAAGTACCACACTATAGTTTTACTTTTAATAATAAAAGATAAAACAGGGCTGTCTGTGAATAATTAGAGGCTGCAGTCTGAAGCCAGTTAAAGTCACTGCAATTGATAATAAACTGAAAACCCCTTGAGAGCAGGTAAATGCTTTGCAACACTGACCCCCTCTCACATTACTTAACTACCCTGTGGTTCTTGCATTACATCACCATTCCAGCGATTGGTCCCTGCGTTTTAACTCTCTCCCTGTCTCCTCCGATTAGGAGCGACACCGCAGCAAAGAAACTTCTCCGGGAGTTTGCTGCTTCTCCGTTTGCTCTCGCATTTGTGGCTTTTTTTCTCTCCTCCTGCAGCTTCGGCTGGCTGGCGTGGCTGATTCCACCCCCCTGCTAGCCTGGTTTCTAAACTCATTCAGGTCTCTGTGCTAGGATTAAAAAAAAAACAACTCTGATCAAAGTGAAAAGAAATGCCTCTTAGAGGTAAGAAGAGGAGCGAGCGGAGGGGCTGGGGAGACTGGAGGAGAAGGGAACAAAGGCACAGAGAGGCGAGAAAGGGGAGAGGGAAGAGGAAGACTCCAGTTCAGACCACAGTAGGGGCCCAAAGATCCCTAAAAATCAAGAAACAGAAAATAAAATTACAAACCAACCTCATGGACATCACTGAGGCTGAATTCCCTCCTGAGGTGCAGAACATGAGAGCTGTGGAATGAGTGTGTGTAGAATTTGAGCCAAAGCCTTAACTAGCTTGAGTGAGTCATATCCTTCCCATTTGATTCCAGGCCAAGGATGATGTAATGCGCTGGCCCTTCTTTAGCGCCCTGCTCTGGCTCTCTCCCCCTGGCTCTGCTGCTCACTCTCTCTCTCCTGGGCTCGCCCTCCTCCCCCTTCTTCTTTTTAGCTCCGTGCTGGTGAAGTCACTATTTAAATCTGGCAGAACTGAAGCAAAAACTTCAATGTAACCAAAACAGCCCCAGGCCCAGTTCCAGGCTCAGGGCCTTCGCGGTGCAATCGCCCTTAGAAACCAGTAAACAGACTAGGAAACAGTGTAGCCTAGGGATGGCCTACAGCTGCCATCAGAGCTCAGAGTGGGATGGGAACCCGGGACCCCCAGAGACTGACCAGGTGTGGTGTTGTTCTGCTAGAAATAAATAAGTAAATAAATGATAAGATAGATAGATAAATAGATAGATAGATAGATAGATAGATAGATAGATAGATAGATTTGGAAAGAGCCCTGCATTTGGAGCCAGGGCAATAACAAGACAAGAAGACACCAGGGAGGGAACAGGCTGGAAGGACCAAGAACCAAAAGCCAACTCCAGTTACCAAGAGAAGGGTTTCAGCTGGGAACCAGGTGACAGGGTTTCCACTGCCCAAGGACATTTTTCCTGGAGCTGCATGGGATTTTCTGCTGCAGAATGCCAACCACCATAACTCCAGAGAGTTCTCATATCTGACCTCCCTGTCAGCAAGGGCAAAGCCACTTCTGGTCCAAACACGCTCTTGTGTCTGGGTCCATCAAGAACTGTGAAACTGAAGTCATCTCTGCCTCCGCAGGCTCCTCTGGTGGCGCTTTAATGTGCTAAGGAAAAGGACCTCCCCAGCCAAGTACAACCTTGTCCTTCTGAGGTTAGCTGTCCCTCTCAGGGAACCAGCCCAAGAGAGGATAGGAAAATAACGTGTCCCATCAGAACAAAAAAGAAGCGCTTCCCATTCCTCGCCTTGCTGTGGGATTGAATGAGCCCTCGGTGGGGATGTGTGTTTAAGATTGTTCAGGGAGAGCAAGCAGTGTGGTGTGTGTGTGTGTGTGTGTGTGTGTGTGTGTCCCTTTTTGAATTGCAGAGGGAAGAAAACAGCCTGGGAGTGGTGGAGAAACCAAACGTCATCTCCACAAATGATAACAAACCTCTTTTAATTGCTGAATTCTGTTCCCAGCTCAATTACCCCGCACAGGATACCTAGAACAGTCCTGACTCTGTGCAGCTGTTAGCCTGGCTTTCTTATTCCATGTTTTCTAGTTCCCATCACAACTTTGTGCCTCTTCAAAAAATGGGAAGTTCACTAGGATTTTTTTTTAAACCACAAAAGCAGAAGAAAGGCTTGAGGCTGCATTTTACCCTGAAACACGATCACAGCTTTGGCTATATTCTAGTGTCCTTGTCACTGTGCGGCCAGTGAATCTGGTAAGTTATAAAAACATTTCTCTTGCCTGGAGTGAGGCAGTATCACTTGCATTTGGGAGGCAGAGGCAGGTAGATCTCTGTGAGTTCGAGACCTGCCTGATCTACAAAGAGCGTTCCATGACAGCCAGGGCTACACAGATAAACACTTTCTCAAAACACACACACACACACACACACACACGCACGCACGCACGCACGCACGCACGCACGCACGCACTCACGCACGCACGCACGCACCTACAACCACCATCACTACCACAACAAAAAGCCATGTGTCTTTACATGGTACAAAGCAGAGAGGAGATAGACTTCCGACTTTAGTCCTAGGGAAATCACTTAGCTTATTAAAGATACCTGCTGTGGAGGGTCCAGACCTGATCCTCTGGATCCCCTGGAATTTAGCTCAGTTCCAGGCCCTATCGCTACACTGATGAGCAAAATAGTTAAGATTTGCCTCACGCTCCTGTGAGCCCAGGGCTGGGGTCTGAAGGAGCTTTCCTTAGCAGGCCGCTCTCAGTCATGACATCCTTGATGTGGAGGCCACAGTGGCTCTCAGTGACACCTTTATCAAGGCCGGCAGCTCTGAATTAGAGGCGATCAGCCATAATTACAGCTGGCGCCACCGAAGCCCATGGCTTGACAGCAGCAAATGTGGTTGTTGGAGTTTGCTCCTTTGTGTCAGTGGCCTGCATAACTCACGTATGTCCCAGTGGCCAAGCAGCCATTGATTTTTCTTCTATTGCAGGGAATAAATAAAACAAAAATTTCAACAGCTCCTACAAGCTATAATTCCAAGTCAGCTCAGCAAAATTTTCTATAAGTGATTTTCACCTTTTTAGAAGAGATTTGCATTTTTTCCATTTTACCCTCTAGCCCCCAATATTCTTCCTTGTCTTAGTTTCCAGACTTCTTCTTCTTCTTCTTCTTCTTCTTCTTCTTCTTCTTCTTCTTCTTCTTCTTCTTCTTTTTGATGTTATCATTTTAAGCTTATCAAAATGGCTACGGAGTGGGAGTTTTCAAATTGACATCGTCCTGTAAACTCATTATGCTGTGCCTAGGATTCTTTTGTCCTACATCATGGGGACTAGATTAAACTTCTGGGCAACGGGCCCTTCCTGTGCTTGAATAAAGTAGGCAACGGGACCCTGGGCTGTGCACTCAGATTTCACACAGACTGTCTCATGGAGACTTCTCGGGAGAGTTGCAAAGATGGCTTTGGCCGAAGTCTGACCAAGGCCTCTGCTGAGGCTTGCAGGCATCACTGCTCTCGCCAGGAGAAGAAGGCTGTCCCCAGGGGTCCAGAATGGGCAAGTGAACCTCAGATCAGAGTCACCTAGACAGGGGGCTCAGTATTTCCAGAACTCATACATAATCCAAGGACCCAGAAGTGTCAACTGTACCTGAACAAGGACAACACATCACGACTCCGCTGTGCAGGGACCTGAAAGTCCCAGTACAGCTTATTCAAGAAAACGAAACAAACAAATAAAAGAACAAGGCTTCTTGGAGTGCTGGGTAGTGGGACCAAGTGAAAAGTTGTAAGAGGCCTGACCGGTCAGTGATGGTTGAAGCACCGCCTCCCCTTTGGCTGCTTTTAAACCAAGCAACGGCTGCTCTGTGTCCCCCACTGGAAAAGAAACACTCCTGTGTTCAGCTAACAGGAGAGACTACCCTAATCTCCACAGGAAATGCCCCTTCAGGCCTCCTTTTCCACCTATACTGCCCCCTGCCCCTGCCCTAGTTCCTCTGCATTTAGGCTGCTCCTGTGGAGAAAATGCTTTTAAGTGGGAACTGGTACAGGACTGCATTCGTGGTGGAAGCCTTCACTGAAGTAGCCCTGGGCAGCAGGCTAGGCCCACAGATCAGGCAGCTCACCCAGGGTCACTGCCAGCATCCTCCTCTGCAGAGCTGTCCTCCTTGGGGAAAGGGTGATGGGTGCCACCCAGCTGTTCCCTGTAAGTCACTCAGAGTCCCAGCTCCCGATGACATGTTCGGCTCCAAAGAAGTGGAAGCCTCGGAGATTTGAGCCCCTTTGGATTCTTTCCAAAATACCATGCTTTTAAAAAGGCACAACAGCCAAGGAGCGGGAGACTTCATTGGTGAATTTCTGAGCTCCATCACATTATGAAAGACACAGACAATGTAAGAAATAGGGCTCCTTCCTAGAAAGAGCTGTTTTTTTTTTTCCTTTTAAGCTTCATCTATTCCCCTCAAGGAAAAGCATATCATCTTCTCCCAGACATTGTTTTTAAAATTTAACCCATGATTCCTCCTGTCTCTGGGGAGTTTGAGAGGCCAGATAATTTCAGAGTTAAATAAGCTGTAATGACTATCACATGTAATCAGCCATAAACCTAGTATTAAAAATTATTCCCCCAAATGTGGCATCTCTTCCTTTTTTCATTTACAATAGCCATCCAGGTGGTTTTCCAAGGACCCCTCTGCAAATTGCTTCCAGCGAACCTTCCGGTCACAGACCGCTGCACGCCCACATGGTGTCCCTCAGGATTCCTTTCAACTTGGGTGTCCTGTGTTTTCACAGTGGACAGAGGCTTAGGGGTGTCTGCGGCACGTATCCTAAGCCACGTGCAAGCAGGACCAGCAGGCTTAGATCACTGGGCCTGCTAATGCCAAGCCTCAGGCTCACCCAGGGACAGCAAGGCTGTGAATGATTTGTTCTTGATTATTCCTCTCTGGTGCCCGCTGCAGCTCCTAGTGCTTGGCACCAAGTACCCTTGGGCAACTCGCTGGCTGGCCATTCTTGTGTCAAGTGCCATGTGTAATGTCCTGAAGAATCAATGTTGAATGAAGGGTCATGGCCATCCAAGGACAGGGAACTTTACGGGTAGGTAGGTAGGTCCTGGGGAGTCATGAGAGCCCTTAGATTAGTCACAAAATAGCACCCTGAATTTGACAACACATTTCCCCAAATTTTTACTTCAATCTTCAAATATAGACCCTACTATATCCCTTGAAACTGGTACAGTCTGAAAGGCGTGTGGCCAGACTTGTCCTTCTTAAAAGCCATTTGCCTCTTCCGCTTTCTCACACCTCTCTCTTTTTGCAACCCAGGCCCGAGCAGGAATCTGGTCCATGAGGAGTAAGTCTTGGAGAAACCTGACGGAATTGCAGCTAGTCACTGTGTAGGCTGCCCAGCTGCCCTGGGACCTTCTCCTCCCTGGAAGGTCCTGATCCCCCTTGTTCTCTCATGACACCTCTTCTGTAAATTCTTCGGGCCCTGGAAGGCCTGGGATGGACCTTAGAGACTGGCCTTCCTCCTTCTTGTTTGTACTTTCCCCTCAGAGACCTTCAGGTTCCTCTTGGTCTCTTTCCCGAATCAACAGGTAGATATGGCAAGATAAGCAACAGGTAAAAGCCTGAAACTTGACGCTGTCTGCCAGTTGGTTTCCACATAACACCTTCAGGGAACTGAAAGATGGGGGTGAGAGGAGGAGAGGGGGGCTTCTGATGTTCCTCCTGTGGTTTCTGAGGCAACAGGACCCATTCATGCCAAAAGTAATGGCAGCTTCACTTCTAACCAAAGTCTCTACTACCCAGGGGAGGGGTACTCAGGGGAGGAGCCTGGAACATGGCCCAGTAGTGGACCAGAGTTGGCTCAGAGCAATTAATTCCAGGGCAGGTGATAAAATGAGAAAAAGAAGCCTTTGGGGCTTAGTTGGCTATCTCAATAAAGGGATAAATAAGGTCTACCAGATGTCCACTTCCCACTCAGATCCAGTGCAATGACTGGTGGCCCCAAAACATATGAGCTAGTTATTATAGTAGGTAAGCCAAACTGAGAGGAGCAGGCTAGATCCCAAGCCACAGGTTCCTGCTAGCTCCTATGAATCCAGGCCCTTGCTGAGGAAGGCAGCTGTCCAGGTGCCCCTAATCACTGATCTTCCCAACAAAGTGAGCAGGTCGCGATGCTCAGCTGAGGGAGGAAGAAATGGCTGCCACAGACTGTGGAGTTTTCCTCAGGCAAGTAATGTTCTACCAGTATCTCCCTTTTCGCAATACCACATTTTTAGACTCCCATTCATTTTACACACTGCATTAATCGTGTGGGACATAATCATGGTCTTCTCTATTCTGTCTGTAAAAATTGTAGAAACAGTAAAAATTTCTTTGTTTTGTGCCGTCGGACACATCTAAAATATAATCATTAACCACCATGAGCTGAAAATTGAATGGAGTTGTCCAACAGGGACATAGCCACAATCCTTTTCCCCAACCATTTTATACCAAGGCTCTAGTCCCCTTAATAACCCATAACATGAATTTCTGAGTGCAGAAGCAGTCACTGCCCCTGTCCTGACAAGGACGGCAGAGAGTATATGAAGATAGGAATCTTCCAAATGTCATGGTTGTGATCAAGGAACATTTCAGAGAGATGGGGCTTAGCATAGAGGGAGAGAGGAAGAGGACTTGGTTGTAAAAATGAGGAAGATGGTCTCCCTGGCCTTGAGGAGCTCACACTGCTCACATGGGCTTGGCAGCCTCACTCGCACCTCCCTGGGTCTCATCAGAGCCACACTCTGACCCAGCACTGCAGACTCCACACCTCAGCTCTCCTGCTCCCGCTCCACTGTCTCCAAGGCAAACATGTGGCTGCCAGAACCTCACCATCTTTTGTGGAGGACTCTCGTGAGGCAAATCAGCCAGTTAGGGACTTCCAAAAATCAGTGGAAAAGAATAGTATTCCTTTGCACGTTGTGAATTGTAAAGACTCGGTTACCTTCTTATGGATTGTCTTGCCCCACTGCCTCCAAAGCCCTTGCCAATCACATGGGAGTCATCCATTGACACCAGTAGGGAATTGGCTCCGGGATGCCTGTGAGTGCCTGGACCCAAATACATTCAAATCCTGTGTACAAACTAGCACAGCACTGTAATGTAACCTGTGTACATCTACCCATATGCAGTAATGACATGTCTGAACAAAAACTCTCGCTGTTTTTATTGTTAAAACTGTACACACATACACACACACACACACACACACACACACACACACATACACAGCTACAAAGGTAATAATGATTTTGAAGAGCTTTTGAGAATATTAGAAATGCTAAGGAAGGCTACACTACAGAAGTGTGTTTGTGGTTCTGTTTTACTAGGATTCCAGCTGTAGGGCTCTGTGTCTGGTGATAACTGACCTCCCTTTCCTGTGAACACAGCAGTGTCCTGGCAGGCACAGATTTACTAAGAGAGGCTCTGCAAGAAGGTTTCTCCCTCTATCACTTCTGCCTGCAGGAATGGGAAGATTCCTTTCCCCTTTTTAAAACCTCAGCCCTTGGGCTTTCCAAATGGAATTATCTGTGTTTTGATTAACTGGGCCCCTGAGTTAAAATGTTGGTTTTGATAAGGGACAATAAAATGAAAGAGAAACTGCTGACATAATATTTTGGTTTCCAAACCCACTTCCACATTCTGCTGTCCTTCTCAGGCCCATACATGACTGTGGTTTCTGTATTTACACCAGAATCCTAGAAGGAAAGGTGCAGTTAATCCCGCCTTACAATGAAGTTTGCCTCTGAGCTCTGAGCAAAATCATTGCAGTGACTCTTTCAAGTGCATTGGTATATTTTAGGTCTTTCCAAAAGCATAGTAAGTACAGTGTGATGAATAAATGATTTAGCGTCATCCTCTGAGAGGGAAGACATAGTAGTGATGATGTCCAAGAGGGTTCAAAATAAAAGTTCCCAATGTGAAGAACGCTCCAATTCATTCTTCACGAGTTTGAGCATTCTTCTGACAACAGAAATAGGAAGGAAATTGGAACCTGAGTAGCAGCTGCAACTCTCCCAGTACCCGCTCTCTGACATTTGTTTTAAAAAATATTTTTATTCTTTGAAAGTGCCATATGTTTGTACAAAGTATATTGATCGCAGCCATCCCTATCTGCCTCTAGCCCAGTCTCCCTCCCAATTTCATGTCCTCTTAAAAAAAAAATCTTAGTGATTCTTACAGTCTGAGGAAGACTAAATTCTAGATGGCGATTTCAATATGATCATCCCATGAGCAAAGAGAATCTACATAAGTGCTAGAGCCAGGTGTGGCGCCCTATGGCTGTAGTCTTGGGCACACAGGAGACTGAGGCAGGAGTGCTCAAGCTACCGGTTCAAGACTAGCCCAAGCAGCCAACACAGTAAGACCTTGTGTCAAAATGTTGTTTTTGTTACAACAACAAAAACAACAGACCCAAAACTTGTTTCAAAATAAAATAAACACTGGCTAAAGGCACAGGTCAGTTGTAGAGTACTTTCCCAGCATTCTCGGGTCTTGGGCTCCATTCCCAATACCACGAGGGGGAGGGAGTAAGTAAATAAATAAAGTGATCAAAAGAAAATAAGCATTATATGTGTATTTTCTCTGAGTTTTTGCTCTAAAGAAACTAGAGTTCCTCTCTCTTTTCTATGTTTTAAGGTAAAAGAGAATATAGTGAGCGATCCGTCTGTAGATGACCAAACCTCTAAGGACTGAGTATCATGTTGCTCCCAAACCAGAATGCCTACTGTGGGAGGAAAGAAAACACACATATTCACAGCCACATGACACCTATCTACATGGTTTGTGGCGGTGCAGCCTCCAGGACCCCTGAGACGATTAGCATTTCCTGACCTATGGCTAGTTTTGCAAGCCATTCCCCATCTGCTTACTCTCAATGCCTCCCCACATTTATTTTGAAATGTTTCTCGTCTCCTAATGTGACAGTCACAGTGAGGCGGGGGCACAGAGTGGGGTGGGGTGGGGTGGGGTGAGGATTCTTTCATGATGCCAGTCCACTATACCTGGGACATAAGATGGTTATTTTCTTGAACACCAAGGATGGCTGTGGGTCTGGGTCCTAATGAATGCTTTACTGTCCTATAGAGAGTCCTTGTCTTCGGGGGTTTTTTATCCACTACTTTCCCTAAAGGCGATTACAAGCATGTTTTAGAAGCCTTTCCTGTCCAGCCTTGTCAGGTGCCACAGCACTTAAGAGGAGAAAATGCCTGTCTATCCAAAAGTCAAGAGTGACGATGAAGGGGAATGGGACCACAACCTGTGAGTCATCAAGGGCTCCATCTGCTGAGAAGCGAGGCAGAAGTGTCTGCATTATAATGATCCACCTTGGGAAAGTTTCTGTTTTGATCAACTCTTCGTCATCCTGATCTTGTTATAGGGCCACGGAAACAGTTATTAAAATGGATATCACTATACAAGTCTGGGGAACGGTCCCATCGGAAACTTTAGTAGTTCCTGCACGCCTGGGAAACTGAGCGCCCGGACATCAGACTGACTTTACATGGGTAGGGCAGGCATGAATGAGGGAAGTATGCGGAGACACCAGTGGTTGGCCACAGCGTTCTGGGGACATAAAGGACAGAACACATGAAAGATAACCATTCTGACAAGAGAGAGACCTCTGACACACTTCTTGCCTGTGAGATGTGGTCTTCCTATGTCTTCAGGATGGCCTCCAATTCAAGATCTTTCTGCCTCAGCCTCCCAAGTGTTGGAGTGACTGGCATGTGTCATCACACACATCAGTCACTTACACTTTTATTGTTACATGTGACATCTATGGCAGGGACTACTGAGCCCCTTTCACCTCTGACAGGTGCTGAAACCATCAATAATCCTTTACTCAGACAAACATTCTGACAGAGGGCCAGGGCCAGTGCTTTGGAGAACGAAGAGATGAGGGTCATCCTTAAGGACTGAGTTTAAGGGGCACATTAAAGACCTGGGCACTCTCATAAATAAATACTAATTGCCTGTAAGTCATTCTTGCAATTTGGTGGAGGTTGGGGAGGGTATCCTTGGGCTTAACTTCCAATGGCAAACCAGAGCCCTTTTCAAATGCCAGTTGTCACGGTATACACAGCATGTGGGCACCTATCCCAAGCTGCACAATGTCCCCGAGACACAGCTGCTTTGGGGTGACAGGAGCTGTAGGTCAGTTAGCTTTGAGGCTAGCAGGCCCCCGAATTCACTCTGGGCTGCTACATGTTAATTCTCCAGTTTCTGTTACATTAACAGAGGCATGTGGTGTTATCCGATAGCTCTTGGCTTGGCAAACCTCAGCAAAATCCAGATTCTTCTGTTTCTGTCTCGGTCTCCCATTTCATTACACTCACCTGACACCTTCCTGTTCTTGGCTGATTTCAAGTCGCCTCAAAAAAGGTTTTAGTTGGTAAAGGTGATTTTGCCCTACTGTTTATGTTATGAACTCACTGAAACCCAAGCTGAATGTCCACACGGTGGGATCTGAGGCAGCAGGGCAGGAAGGCTGGTGTGAGCATGTGTGCGGTTTTCCTGATTGCTTGTTTTGTTTTGTGTTTGTGTATGTGTGTATATGAGTGTGTATAGGTGTGCGCACATGTGCGATGCACATATGTGCGTGTGTCGTGAAGGTATGTTGATGGAAGGTGGATGTAGATAGCTACAGAGACCAGAGGTATTGGATCTCCTGGAGCTGAAGTTAAAGATGGTTGCTAGCTGCCACCCAGGTGGTGGGAACCAAACCCAGGTCCTCCAGAAGACCAGCATGCGCTCTTAATTGCCAGCCTCTCTTTCTCTCCATCCTCCTGGTTTTGTTTTAAGGAAATTTCATAAACTATTGTGTGTGTCACAGAGAAAAAAAGTTTAAGCTTGGGGAGCTGTGGAGAGGTTTTTGTAATGGTCTGAATGAGCAACAATAGAAGCTAATACTGGGTGGGTAGCAGGAAACATAGGTGAGGACGGAGCCAGATTGAGCAGGGACAAGAGAGCCAGCCAACACCGTGCGAGGAAAGAGAGAAACCACGGGTGACTCTGTGCTGTGACCTCATCTAGTGCGTAAATAATGGCTCTGATGAGAAAGGTGTCATCACGGATGAGTCCGGAGGGTCAGGAGCTCTGCTGTGGGCATATTAAATCTGAGATACCTATTCGACATGCGGATGGAGAAGTCAGGAAGGCGGACGGCAGAAACGTCCAAGCCCAGCCGGCAGCCAGGGCTGAAGCCCTCCACTGGGAATCAGTTCTGATGGACAGTCTAAAACACGTAGACGGGCAGGGCTCAGGACTGAGTCATGCTGAAGACTCTTCCAGTAAGCGGAGGGCAGAGGATAGGGAGGAAGGGGGGGAGCAGCAAGAGAGTCAGACGAGAGTCTTGGGAGCCCTGGCTGAGACTGGTCCTTTCAGGAAGTGTGATGGCGGTCACTGTAATAGGCTGAGGATGCCCTGTCTGCATCATCAAATTAGAAAGATGGGAGAATGGATAACTGTGAGGTCTTGTGGCTGTGGTCTCCTGAGGAGAAGGCTAGGAAGGGGCCCGTTCTCCCTTTCCATCTACCACTGTACCCCTTCCCCCATGTCTAAAAGCACCAAGAAGGAAACTCCTCTAATGTAGAAAATGTGAAGTTTTTTTTGATTGGCAAGCAATAAAAGATATGATGTTCTAAACCAAATTCCACCCAAGAGAGGTCCCAAGACTTTGACCCCCTTTCTGCCTTCCAGTTGTCATTCAGAGGGAGTTAAAACATAGCCCCGGCACCTCCGCAGAGATACATGGTTTTTATTAGCAAGAGATAAACTTCATGTCAACAGGGTTCTGCTTTATTCATTCCCACCCCTCCTGAGACCAGGCAAATGTGATAAAATTAGAATTACCCATGGGCACTAGATAGAGAGCGCTCGGTTTCTACAGTTAGGGAGTGAGATTAAAAAGAAAGCTGTAAGCCTCACTAATGTACGTGATTTTGTTATACCTATGACATTTCTCATTGTGAGAATTCCCAGGGGGGGCTGTGGGAATGTAGTCTACACATTGGTCCCAAGAGCTGTTTTCTAAGAAAGAGACTGGGAGAAGAATCTGTCTAGGTTGTTCTATATTGATGAGCCCAGGTGTTCTGAGAAGTTTTAATTTTTATTGTATGTATGTATGTATGTATGTATGTATGTATGTATGTGTTCAGTGTATGTATATATGGAGGGCAGAGAAAGATATTAAATTCTGCTCTGTTGTTATCCACCATATTCTCTCGAAACAGGGTCTCCCACTGAACCTGGGCTTAATCTAGTGGCCATCCAGCCCCAGCTATCCCACTGTGCTGGGGTTACAGATGAACTTTTTATGTAGATGCCGGAGATTTGAACTAGGTCCTGGTGCTTTTATAGCAAGAGTTCTTGCTTCTCTGGGGCCACCTCTCCAGCCCCTGAGACATAGTCCTAAGTGTGGAAACCATTTCAGAATCTGCAACAACAGCTATCATATCCAGGGCCCTTGAGTCAAAGAAAGGAGAGATGAGAAGTTTACCACTCCAGATAGTAAATGAAAAATTCTAAGAGCAAAATTACAGATGTATATGGAAGTCCCTTTATTATTCCAAGTAAATCCAAATTTTGCAGAATGGGGGTAGCATTGGGCCAGAGCCAAGCCGCCCTTCCAGAGAGACAGCTTGTGCCTACTTAGGAAGAGAAAGAATGGTGGTTGACTGCTGGGGCTCAGGGAGTCACAGACACCCATGAGGCCAGACACTGTCACGGTTATTTCAAAGTCAGGGGGAAGGAACAAAACCATCCTCCCATTTTCAATGCATTTTGCAAAGATGATCTCAGAGCATTGGAGCAGAAAAGATTCTGAAGTATGACTTTTGTTACTTCCTAAGTGAAGACTGAGACGGAAGAGGTGGCCTCGATTGTGCAAATCCCCCAGGGCATGTGTGCCTTTCCCAGCTTCTCAGTTACACCCCTGACGGGCCTGGTAGCTCAGGATTGAGCAGCTGTCAGTCATTTCAGTGGTTTCCATTGCTTTGACTTCTTGAGAATGGAGGTGGTGCCCTGAGCAGCCACAGGGTTGGGGCCCAGGGCATTTCCCATGAACTAGGCCAACAGAGCCAGTCTCTGCCAATCAGAAATTGTCAAAGCTTTCTTCACAGCAGTTACTAAATGGTCTGGTGTTTCTGTAACCAAATAAATGCATTAAGAACAGGACCCTTTTCCTACAATTCTCTCCAACATCCTGGATCTGTTCTTAGAAGCAGATAAAAGGCAATAGAAACTCTGGCCCAGTAATGCCAATTTGTATTTACTGCAAAGTAATCCATTATGTCTGTCGACCCTGCTCCAGCCGGTCCCAATATCAAGCTGGGATGAGATGGGTAGCAGGCTTGGTCAATACTGTTTTTAGCCAGATCCAGTCTCTTCACCTCTCATCCAGTGATTTTTTTTTCCATAATAGAATCATTCTCCCTGTAAGCTTTGTTTGAGGAATTGTTTTTTTTTTTTTTTTAATTTGACAGTTGGGTCAATTGGAACTATTCCCCATTAATTATTATAAAATATACATTTTTTTACAATGTTAGGGATCAAGCCCAGAACATGTACTAGGTGAGGTGCTCTACCACTGAACCTCACCACTTCCGGTCCTTGTAGAGTGTACATGACATATATTTATCACTGGACCTTTCTAACTATAGGTTTCAGTGACATTAGGTAAAGGGTGAAACTTTTGAAGTAGGAAAGATTTTTTTAAGTTTAAATGATAATTATAATTAAAAACAAAAGCTAAATAATCAGTTCTTATTAAATTCCAATCATGTGCTGAGGTAGCCTATACCATCTTACTGAATTCTAAAATCAAACCTGGTACAATTCTTATCCTTCTTTTACAAATGAGGAGATGGTTTTCAAAAGGTGGAGGCAATTGCCCAAACGCACAGTGTGTTTGTGTCAGTTCACACCACCCACTGCACCCTCTCTACTATTTCTCTGAGGACACTAATCAAAACCAATTCCTTCTTGGTTTATCTGCATTATTCTCTATTTTTAAAAGATTTATTTTATGTTCAACTACGTATGTGTGGTGGATGGTGGATGGTGCATATGAACGCAGGGGCCCAAGGATTTAGGAAAGGTTGTCAGGTTTCTCGGGCGTGAAACTATCGTCAGTTGAGAGCTGCTCATAACTAAACCCAGATCCTCTGTAAGATGCTTGAGGAATGAAGACCTCTTTCTTCTCACCTAAAGTAGCAAGAGTCAAGACTGGTCCTATCATATAATGGAATCTATCACAAAAGATATTTGCCTGTGCGTATTTATTGCTACTTTATTTACAATAGCCAGAAAATGGAAATAACCAAGATGTCTACCCACGGATGAGTAGATAATTAAGATGTTGCCTATTTACATAATGGTATGCTATTCAGCTATTAAGAAAAATGAAATTATGACATTTTCATGTAAACAGAGGTACCTGGAAACTATCATTCTGAGCCAGAAAACTCAGACACAGAAAGACAAATGCCGCATACTTCCCTCATATATGGATGCTAGCTTTGAGTCTTTAGATATGTGTGTTTCATTTAGAAAACCCAGAGAGGTCAGGAAATGAGTAAGGACCTGTTGGGATAGCTCTTAGGGGAGGGAGAGAGAATGGAGTGATCTGGAGAGGAAATGAAATATGGAACAGGGAGAGTGAGGAGTGCAGGGAAGAAGAGGAAGGAAAGGAGGAATAATTGACTTTAAAAGCTTTCTGAAAATGGCTCAGAGGTTAAGAGCACTGACTCCTCTTCCAGTAAGTCCTGAGTTCAAGTCCCAGCAACCACATGGTGGCTCACAACCATCTGTAATGAGATCCGATGCCCTCTTCTGGTGTGTCTGAAGACAGCTACAGTGTACGTATATATTTTAAGTAAGTAATACTTTTAAACTTTTTGAAAAAGTAATATGAAAATTTAATACTGTAGAAGCTTCCTAAATATATGAATTATATATATATATATATATATATATATATATATATATCCACATATCCACATATAAAAAGAACTTAAATGGAATTACCCTATAACAGGGACAATACCCCTACTGTTCACTCCTGACTAGCAAGTAGAAAGCCTACTAGGTATTGAAGTTGCTAGCTAGTGGACTCCCAAAACCAAAACATACTCATTGCTATTCTATTAGTGGCCCTCCAGAGCCTGCTGAAAATTGTACACACTTGAGTTATTGAAAATGGAGAAATCCAGATGGTACTAACCTTGAAGTTTTATCTATACTAGCTAACTTCCTTTCATAGTGCTATAAGATGCTATGAACACTCCCAAAGGAGAAAACTAATCATCAGTCTTAACTAGCTCTAGACCCTGGGAGCTATAGTAATGACTGCCCTGGCAAAGCATTTCTACTGGTACGTAATGGTATGAATATTACTGGAGTAACCAACCACTTTTTGATTCTATTTACATATTTTTATAAATTTTTATAAATAAAAAGATACAAAGTTGGGTGGGTGGAATTGTGGGGATAGGTCTCGGAAGAATTTAGGGATAAATATGATCAATTTCACACATTGTATAAAATTCTGAAAGAATTAATAGAAAAACAGTAGATCTAAAGGTGCAGGATCTCCACGACACAGGGCAACAGTCGGACAAGAGAAGTCCTGGTGAGTATTGATATTGTAGATTCCAATATTGATAGTGTAGTGGAAGCCAGAGGCTGCAAACTAGACCAATGGCTCATTGCGATGAACATTTGCAAGCAGAGAGATGCGGACAAAGGTCTATGTTATGGGAAGCACTGTGACACATTACAGCATCCACAATGAGTTTTTTTTTCTTTTATGGGGGAGGTTGCAAGGGTGAAAAGTGGAAATGAGGGGGGAGATGAGGAAAATTGGGGTACAGGATATGAAAATTGCAAAGAATCAATAAAAAGTTAAATAAAAATGTACTGGTCCAATGTGTCTCAAAACATGCATATATAAAAGTGTGTTATAAGAACCTGTTTTCTAAGAAAAGAACACATTAGGCAAGGGACACATGTCTGAGTGGGAAACAGTTCATTTCACACTAAATGTCCCTACATGGCTCAAACGATTTACCCCAGGTTTTTAATAGCAGACTGTTAGGAATTGATAGAGTACACACATTCTACACAAACAGGCACATACCTATATGTTTTTATATTAATGAGCTTTTGTTGCTCTGAGTTGTATTCATTTATAGTCTCTGCCTTTTATATGGTACATGGGAGATATATGGAATCAGAAATGAGGTTGACTAATTATTCCATATAATCTACATATTTCCCCATGTGCTTGCACTTACATATACAAGCATGTGCAAATAAAATATGTTGTATTTTTTGATTAAACCATCAGCTTCTCTTATTACTCACTAAGGAAAATAGAAAGTATTTCTAAGGCAGAACCTCAGCAACACAAATTCAGGCCTGTGATTTATTTAAAAGATACACTTAAAATCAGTTAGTAAGAGACAATGAACTCAACCACTTTCCAGGTTTGGGGCTTGCAGCTCATATTGCTGCCCTTTTGTTGTATTTGAGACCAGGCCTCACTCTATCCCAGAACGATCTGGAACAGTGTGGCTCATTCTGGCACTGAACTCATGATGTTTCCCCTTTCCTCAGTCTCCCAAGTGATGAGCTAAGGTGCCTGACTTGGTTGTCGATTTTTAAAGTATTTTGCTTTGCCTCACCTAGGTCAGAAGAAAACTCTGAGGATGTTCAAGAAGGATAATACTGGGGAAACAACTGGTTAAGAAGGAGGAAAGGAGCCTGAGCTAGCCAGGCTCCCTGACTGTGCCTGGTCCATCTGTATCCAGACACACCCTTGGCCTGAGCTGGCAGTCGTTTCCGTGCAGGACCCGGGCAGAAGGGGCCACGGCAGCAGGTGAAATTCCAGGAATAAGGATCTTGACACAGAAAACAACAACAAACGTTTCAACTGGGTGATCTTGGCTTGCAGCCACAAACTGTAACCCAACCAAACTGTCCACCACTGTCCTGGACAGAGGCCCACAGTTGTATATTGTTCTTGTGGTTTACTTTGAATTAATTTTTTATATTCAGAAGAGTTGCAAAGATAGAGCATAGCACCCCTGTGTACCTACCCTTCTGAGTTTCCCCAAGTCTAATACTTCACAGGACACTGCCTATTTACCAAAACAGAAATTAACATGGAAATATACCAGAATGTTATGAATTAAAATACAGGCTTGATTTGTGTTTTATCTTTTTTTTTCCTTACACTAATTTTTCTTTTCCAGGAACCAATCCAGAATGAAGTTTTAATCATTTTATTTCCTTGCTCAAAAACAGGCTCTCATCGTTAACCAAAGCAAATGCTCTTCAGTAATTGGTCATATCTTATATTTTTAGTGTTGTCTATGAACATTCACCAACACATCCCCTAAAATGCTGGCTAAGCCAAATTGGACATGCGTCATTCTCTCAAGCAAGCCTGACCTGTCCCTCACGTCCACTCGTTTGCTTATGTGACTGCTAAAAGCTGAAACACCTCCCTCAGCTCTGCAGAGCCCCAGCCCATTTTTTGGTCTTGTATGCGATGTTTCCAATTCAAGGAAGCAATCTTAGCTCCTCAGAGGTTAGAGCTCTTTCTCACTAAGAGTCTCTGCTTACCCGACCCAGAAGTGTGCACCATCATGGGTCACTAAAGTAGAGCAAAACAGGCTAGAGCTAGGCCATAGAAGAAGAAGAAGAAGAAGGACAAGAAGAACAAGGGAACATACATCCCTAATGGTAGGCGTTGCAGTGAATTGAAAAGGAAACTTCCTACTCTCAGCCCCTGACAGAACTCAAGGGCATAGACCACAGTGAGGCAATTGATTATGAGATACATTTGAAATTCTATCAGAAGATAATAAGTGTTGAGTATCCCTTACCCGGGATTTCTGGGACCAGACATCAGGTTTTATGACTTGTTACAGATTTTGAAATAATCATGTATATGCACACACACACACACACACACACACACACACCCAGTAGACGTGTCCAACTCTAAATGTGAAACAGACACCATACACACACATACATATACACATGTGTATATATACATATATATACACGTGGTTGAAGATAATTTTATATAATATTTTCAACAATCTTATGCATGAACTGAAGTTTCATGGTGGTATGGACTGTTCTACCTGCAGTGTCTTATTAACACTATAAAAACTCCATATCTGCGAGATAGCTCAGTGGGTAAAGGTGCTTGCCAGCAAGGCTGCTGACTGCAGTTCAGTTTCTAAGAAGCCACATGACGGAATGAGAGAACTGACTCCCACAGGATGTCCTATGGTCTCCCCAAATATGCATCATGATACAAGTCCCCACCCTTAAAGTAGATTTTTTAGTGTTTCATATTCTATCAGGTGTTTTGGCACATGCCTATAGTCTCACATTCAGAACTCAGGCAAGAGAACCGTAGGTTGGAGGCCCACCAGAGCCGTGCAGTAGAACCTCACCACCAAAACTAAAAAAAATCGGATTTATTCACATTTAAAATGTTCAGTATAGGGAGGCTTCAGCTGCATAGAAACAGCCAGTTACATCATTTAAACAGGAGGAGATCCTACATCCACCAAGCCTCCTGCTGATAGATGAACTTAACTATCTATAAATGTACTTTGTGTTTTACACATTTTCTCACCTCTTTATCATAATTAAGATTTGGTTACTTTGGTAATTATAAATTTAGAGAAAAAAAACAGGTATCACTGATTGCGCAACTCCTTTGTAATTCCACAAACCTACATTTGTATTCATATACGTATAATCAATTCACTATAAAGACACAAAAAATGTAACCACTAAAACTGAAAAACAAACTTTAGTGTATGCAGTAATGTTTACAACCCCAGACAGTGAAAGAATAAAAGAAAACAAACCGTCAATCTCACTGCAGCAGCACTGATGCTTTGTAATTCTTCAGTTGAAAAGATGCCTTAGGAGCTTCATTCATTCATTTAACTGAAGTATTAAGTTAGCAAATCTACTGAACAAAACCTGGACGGTAGAAAGGATAATTGAACATTTTCCCTCGGGTGGGAAGTTTCCTGAGGCTTCTTCACCATCACAGTGAATGAGTTCTAAAACTCAGGACCAAATGTGGCACACGTGACTGCATTTAACATTTCACATAAGATGGTTGGGGTTTCAAGGTTAGGGGAATTATACAAAGATATGCACAATTAAGAAGGCAGGGCCACTAAAAGAGAGCCCTGTTGGTCAAACTTTTAGCATTTTGCACAGAGTGACTATTCCTTCTTACAAAGACAAAGCAAAAGTGTGTCTAAAATCTGTCACTAAGAACCTGATCTTTGTGACCGACCTGCAGTTTATTTCACATGCAATATATCTCTCAAATAAAATGCAAATATGAACTAACTTCAAAACCATTGACCATTTCTTGCCTTCTGTGATATGTCTATATATGACATCAAAAGGAACTATACAGAAAAACTTCATTTGCAAACTTAGAAATGTCTCCTGACTTGATAAGCAGAACGAATACCTCTATCCAACAGCAAGGCTGTTCTTTCTCACCATGGCATCTTCTCTCTTCCCACTCATCCCTTGAACACCATCATTTAAGGGGATCATGTAGAGAATGAGTCATACTCAGAACAAAGCATTCACATACCTCGTACGTTTATTCATATTCTTAAGTAAGAGGCAAGTAAACTACGTGCATTTAGTTTACAGAAGGACCTATAGACACAGGTCCTCTGCTACAGCGACAGGTGATTTTTTTTATTGCAAACTTTATTCTACATCTTTAAGACGAGTAACCCCAAGCAGTAGTCAACTCCAGTGCTCACCCACAGCCTTGGCTGCTGGCTAGAACACACTCCAAGGAAGGTATCCCTGACCACTCTGGCTGGTTTGTGCACAGTGAGGCTGAACAGCCCCCCACCCAGGGAGAGCATGCTAGGACCTTCTGCAGACTTCAAAATTCATTTAGAGCAGGTCACGTGGGGGCAAGCCAGAGCTTCCTCTGCCATTCCAAGAGCATGGAGCCCTAGCTTTGTATCTTACAAAGAAAGCAAGTTCCCAAATCTTATCTAAGACCTTATTTGATCCCAATAAAACTTGACAAGTCAGCTCTGATAACGTCCACTAGAGGGATTTGGCCGGCAAAGGGTTACTTTCCTCTTGTGTCTGTCTGTAGTTCTCTTTGCCTTTCCTCCTCTCTCCCTTAAGCTAACCCCACCCTGACTTCTCTTTTACATTAAAAAAATTTTTTTAAATAAACAAGCCTTGGCTTGATCCTCAAAAACCTGCATCTGTGAGTGTGAAAGACCCATTCATTAGCAAGGAGGGTGACTTGGGACTGACTCAGGACACTTGAAGGACTTCTTCGGAGGTCTTCATGAGGAGGAGACCTAGCCCAACCCAGTGCAGCTTCTGAGAGCTGAGCCCGGGGTGGTGTGGCCATCAGCCACATGACTCACTGGGGACATTGAGTCATGCGCATTTATAAGGGGTGGGCACAGAACACGGAACCTTCCTAATGATGCCGCCGCCGAGCCTGAGAATAGCGGCTCCCTTGCCGATCCTAGGATTGGCATTCAAGATTCATCTTCAGGACACCTGGTCCTTATTTATTACCTAAACTTTCTGTCATCACCTCTTGGAGCGCAACACTCACAAATTCCCAAACAAGAAGCTGTGCAGCTTCATTATAAGCTTAAGGTGAGAGGGCAGCAAATAGGAAATTTGCTCCCTGAGTCCTGCTTACACTTAGAAGGTTAGACCTCCGGAATCATCATAGGTGGGACAACCTGTGTGCCCTTAAGTGTACGAAGTGCTCTTTGTTTAATCTGTCTCTAAATTCCAGTCTGTAAATTAACCCCAAACGTTAAATCATTCTTACATCCCAGACTTTCTACCAGATACACCAGCGTCGCTTTTCACGCAGACTTTGCAAGAAGAGAGAAAATAATTATCTACACTCCACCGCTATTTGCCCAGACTTATCAGTTCAAGCCAATCCTCCCCACACCAGATCTTGGGCAAATTTCTTTCTTAACAAAAGAAAAAGAAAAAAAAATAGATCTTACTTCTCTACCCCCCTCCTCTTCTTTATAAAGTCCCTAAATATATTTTTTAAAGTTTCATTTAAACTGGGGCATTTGGTAAGTTGATAGTTATAGCATTGCTCACAGCTGTGGGAAAACTGACATAAAAAATAACCAGCTCAGAAAAAAATGGCCCATGCACAACATCTTTTGCGTTTTTATGTTTTATTAGCAATTTGGACTCATTACTCTTTGGGGGAGGAAGCGAGGGAGGGAGATGTTCTGCAAGTTGTTTCTTTAATGCGTTAAGCAGAGTTTTCCAAGCCAGTTTAATCCAGCTCTGCCCAGCCCCTGAAAGGATCTAGGCAGGGGCAGAACACAGGCCCGGCTCTCCCTCCCCACAAGCACGCCGGCCACCCGTGTCCCTTCCCCAAACCACACCACCCGTTCTCTAGGCCCCAGGTGCTTCTTGTAGCTTCCTTAGGAGAAAGAGATAACCTTCTTGGCACAACCCCACATGATCTCTGACCTTTCTCGGGTTCTGACCCTTTCTTAGTCCTTTGGGCAGAAATTGCTTCCTCCATTTGGCCCCCACTCCTGCCTTGTCCCCACGGCTTTGAATTATCAAGACCAGGATGAGCCTGAGGTCTCAGACGTCTCCCAGGCAGTACTTAACCAGGCCTTTCTTTCTTCAGAACCTTCATTATTCCTACCTGTCTGTGGCTTGGTTGGTGGGACAGTATACTGTCTCCAAATTTCGTTTTTTTCTTTCCTCGTATGTTCTGTCATAATAAACTCCCACTGGCAAGTCGTGTGCACTCAGTTAAGGAAAGGCGTCAGTGAATGATAGCCGGGTATTCTCTTGTTCTCCTGTGCTGTATCTTTGGGGCATAAAAACCTTATTTGTGGGCAGAAAGAGCCCCCTATGGCATACCTCAGGAAAATAATGAACACATTTGAGAAAATGCTAACTGCATAGAAATAGTTCCTCCATTGCTGCCCTTCCCTAGGAACATAAGGACCACAGTGTAAAACCAGCAGACATGAGACTCAGATTTCAACAGGAAAATCCATCTTATTCAAGCCCTCAGCTCTGTAGGGAAGGGGAAGGGAGGAAGGCAGTATCCTGGTGATACTTCCAAATACTTTTTCATAAGGAAACCTTTAAGGTCCTACAAGGAACTGAAAGTGAAAAGATATAAAACTCTGAAAATACTGAATGCTGCGTGAAGGGCTATATTACCTCACTGTTCCTTGGTGTGAGGCACAGTTGAGAGATAAGAATATAGACTTCACCTCTCTGCTAGGCTTCTTGGGATCTCTTTATCTTGTCAAAGCTGTGATGCACAGATAGAAGTATGGCTCCTGAGGAGCACCTGTGCAGCTCGGCTCAATGGCTTTCTATGAGGACCCTTTTCTGGGCCAGTGGGCCAGCAGCAGCACCCAGGCACATCCGCTGAGCCACACAAACCTGTGAGGCAGAATCTTGGCAAAAATGGGGTCTAGGGGGGTCTGTATAATTGTTACCTAGGAATTTTTCTTGCTACATTTGAGAAGGCTCATACTCTCCTTCAAAAGAATCTAGCCTGTATATGGGAAGGAACAGAAGTAAAATAAAATAAAATAAAATAAAATAAAATAAAATAAAATAAAATAAAATAAAATAAAAAAATAAAATAAAAAATAAAATATAGCACCAGAAACAGGAAAATAGCAGTAAAGTGACAAAAGACGTTCAAGAATAAAGGCAAGTGCAGAAGACATGCGTGATCTAAGCCAACAGGAGACGTGCACATAAGTGCATATGTGAATGACGGAATGCAAATACAAACAGTCCGTCCACCTATCACCGACCAGCACTAGAAACACTGAAGAAAAACAACTATTTGGGGGGAAGAAATCTCATGACCACAGGAAAGGAGGTTTTTCTGTCTCTGAGACTTCAGAGAACTTCCCTGGCAACCGTGATAACAGATTCTTCTCCTAGAGTTCATGTTGCCCTCCCCTTACCTTAGAGCATCCTCTAGCCTGTGCTCACACAGGAGACCTGTCCCTCTAGGTAGCGTCATGCTGACTCTGTTGACACACACAGGAAGGAGGTGTTTGTGGGAGGTGAAATCTCTCGTTTTTCCAATCTGCCAATAATCCTTCCCTACATCTTCTCCAACTGTTAGCATGAGTATTCAGCAAAAGGTGCAATACGGAACTTATAAAACAAAGGCGTTCTTGCTCCTCTATGATCTGCCCTGAGAGGCTCAGAGACAGACACTGTCCAGGCAAGAGTTTCAGAGCATCTTCCTCATACCACTCTGCCATCCAAGCCATTCCGCCACCCCAGGACATCTCTAAGTGTAGGCAGAGGGTCGGGCGGTAAGGTGGGAGCGGTCTCGTGGAGGAGGGCTCAGCCTCTGCTGATGTGTGTGTGCTTAAATCAACCTTTAGAGAGGGGCGACAAGTCAGCTTTATGGCCTGGCCCCCGAAGACTTACTGTGGGGAGCAAAAATCAACAGCCTTGCACTGAACAGGTTTAAGCTGGCCAAGTTTAACCACTGTCATTTCCTGCCTGGGCGAGCAGGAGTGCTCTTAACCCACACCATGTTTGGAACTCCAGGAGGTGGCATAAAATCCAGAGCTGCGGTGAAGCCACCTGGTGCGGGCACTTACCCTGAGAGCTTTGGGTCCTCTGAAGTCCCTGTCTCTAGAAGTCCAGGTGTCTTCAATATCTTGTCCAAACCACTTTCCTGTTTGTTTTGTCTTGTTTCCCTCCTCACCTTTTAAATCAAGATTAGTGGCCAACCATGAATGGTGAAGTGCCCTGCCAGCGCCTCAGATAGGAAAGCTGTGGCCTGGCTTTCTTCTCCCCCATGCTCCCTTTGTCCCGTTACTGTAACGTTGCCGTGTTCTCTGGACATGTGAGTCTAGGCTGTTGGAAGTTCATCGTATTGTCCTGCTGCTCATTTGGGGACGGCTACCTTGTCCCTGGGGGCTGGCATGCACTGCACAGACTTAGTATGAAGCGCTCTCATAGGAAATGGGTCCAAACAAAAGAACCATGCTTCCCTTTGACACGCTTTTGCTGCCCTAGAACAGCATGTCCGTTTCCTTCACAGCTGGCCCGCTTGCTTGTGTCAGGAAAAACACTTGTCATTTATGATGTTTATAATTTGTGTGCAACGTTCATAGTAAACCTCTGTTATAGTTCCCTTCAAAATAATGCCTGTCAAACTTCCCAAGCACTGGGCAAACACCGTCCCATACAGGCAATGAACGAATGGAAAACTCTCTAGAAAGCCAGAACCTAAAAAAATCCAACCAACTGTCCCTGACTTAAAAGTAAAATTCAGAAAATACCAGAGCATTCCTGAATCCCATGACTGTGTTTCAATAAAGACAGGGAGTTTTATTTATAAGATTTAGTCTCTAAGCCTGGAAAATAACACATGTCAGCAGGTATGCAAATAGACCAGAAAAAAAAAAACCCATGATGCATTGAGAATATGCTGCTTTTGTGCAGTATGTGGGAGGAAGGGGGCATGGTTTCTCTTTTGACATCTTGACATTTGAGACGGAGATCCATCGAAGTCAGAGGGTGGGAAGCTAAGTGGGAGGGAGAAAGAGAATATTTGTGGGGAAATCTTTATTCCCACTTATTAATGATGGTTCAACAAACCTGAGCAGCTAACAGCAGTGAAGACCAAAGCCCTAGAGAGTCCTGGCATGCGTGGTGGGATAGGGGCATGCTGGGCTGAGATGAGGGGGCTGAGGGAGGGGGATGGGGAGGCTGCGCTGAGCATGTGACATCTGAGTTCCGCTTTGAAGACTGGGAAAAACCACTTCTCATGTAGGACATAGGGGGGTCCTGTCTCCTGCCAGCCCACCCCAGGGGAAGAAGCTTAGAGGATAGGTGCTGGGAAGGATGCAGGATAGTACAACGGGGGCCAGCCTGGGCTACATAAGGAGTGGGAAGGAGAAGGAAGAGGAAAAACAAAGGAGAAGGGAAGAAAAACAGAATGGGGCAGAAAGGGGAAGGAAGGAAGGAAGGAAGGAAGGAAGGAAGGAAGGAAGGAAGGAAGGAAGGAAGGAAGATAGCAAGTACACAGGAAAAGGCAAAGTCAGTCAGGGAGATGACAGGGCTGGAATGTCCAGGGCCTGAAAGTATTGGAAGATGGTGGAAGGAATGCTTTATGGAGAGAGAAAATGGTCACGGTAAACTGAGGCTGGACTGTAAAAGCCTGGAAGACAATGCCAGCTCTTCCCAGAGTAGACGACAGGAAAGAGTGAGTAAAGGATATCCCATAGAATAGTCAAATAAGAATATCAAGAAGAAGACAGGTAAAAGAAGGAGAGAGAAAGGAGAAGTAATTCTTTATGTAAGTAAGGCAAGGAAACTATATAGTTGTCTATGTTGGCCTCCTTCCTTCCTTCCTTCCTTCTTTCCTTCCTTTCTTCCTCCCCCCCTCTTTTAAATAACATAACCATGTATCTCCCTCCACATCAGTGTGGACAGTGCTGGATGACAGAGCGTTGGTAATTTTCCCTTCCCTTGAATGATGGTTTCTATCTACTTTCCTAAGTAGAGTGGGCTCCAAGAGGGTGAGGGCTCATGGTTTTGTGTACACATCTGTGCTTAGCAGAACACCTAACATGTAGTAAGTTCTCAGAAAAACTGTTTTATGAATAAATGACAGTGTGACTGGGAAAAGAATTAAAGGTTCAAAATAACTACCTTAGTGTTTTCAAGGACAATTGTTCTTTGTTTTCTGGAAAATAATGCTGCTGCTGGCGGAGACGTTCAGGGTCATTCTGAATCCTATATTTTTCATTTTTCATTGGTAACTTGTAATTTTGTTTTCTCTTTTCTAGTTGCTTCTAGAATGTTGTCTTTGTTTCTATAGACAAGCTATAAGCCATGATAGCTAACCCATTTCATGCATAGCATCTTCTTGTTATTATTGTTGGGATAAAAATGTTATATGCACTGGAGAAGGGAGGTGCCAATAATCTCAACTATTTTGAGTTCATACAGTTCTCTCTAGTGGATTTTTGTCTCAAGGCAACTCCTTCTTTTACAATGCTAAGGATTCGAGTATGACGAGAGGGATGGGCAAGCTTCTATTTGTTTGTGCCTTGGGTAACACTTTCCTTTATGATTTCTCTGCTGTTCTGATTAATCTTCTAGAATGGTCTCGAAATTTCAGATCTAGTAATGATACCTAGTGCCATTTCCCAATGCTATCTCTCTCTCTCTCTCTCTCTCTCTCTCTCTCTCTCTCTCTCTCTCTCTCTCTCACACACACACACACACACACACACACACACACACACACACACCTGCTTTCCAGGAGAAGCAGAGAGGGAGCTTGGTGTGTGGACTGGTTTGCCATCTCGAACCATAGTATTCACACTTCATTCTCGTGTTTTAAACTTGTCATAGACTACAAGTATAAAAAGGCATGCTGAAATTTAATTAAGCTTAATTTAATTCACCTCGAAACAGATTTCTTGTGTGTTTAAATTAGGAGGTAGTTTAAAAACTAAAAATAATTGCAAAATATGTGGCCATAAAGTATTATTTGTTTATAAAACTCAGGCCCTAGCGCCTTCTGCCAAAAGGTACTGTGAGGATTACCAGTGAAGTGCTGCTCCAGGGCTTGGGCTCCCTGCATGCAGGGGCTGTCTGGCTGCTGCCCTGCATGCCTCTGTCCTGAGAGGGCACGGGAAGTCCCTGAGTCTGGTGGAGGAAGAGCACCCTGCACCTAACACCTGCCATTCATTCATTCCTTCCTGGAGAGCATGGGTGCTCGCTGCCTTGTCAGAAGTTTGGTTTGTTCCTCTTTGTTCAAAATATCCGATTGGCCACGCAGCTCCAACGCCACCCCTGTCTTCTGAAGTGCCACAGGAACCAGTTCCAGCTGCAGAGGGGGAGTTTCCAGATCTCAATAATTGCCTGCAAAGGCTTTACTCAGGCATGCCTAATAAACAGGAAAATCCCATCCGCCCAGCACTCCTTTTGAGTAGGTTGTTTAAAACATCGACTCCCATCCACGGCTGTGAAAGGAGTGAGTCAGTAGGTCAGGGCTCTGCGGCAAAGAACCAAACAAACCATTTGTTCTCATTTTGCAGGTCTCCTCAATGTGAAGACCTGTGATAAATTTTGACACATGTATCATCTTTTAGAGCAAAGACTCAAAGGTGGGGGGAGGCCCAGCCAATAAAAGGGCTGATGAAAAATTAAAAAATAAAAAAATGCAACCAGGAACTAGAAGCTAGCTTAGCTCCACGCTGCTTTCCCCTCAACAGGAGGCAGCTGCACTCCTCACAGTCCTGGGCGGTTGGGTTGCAGCTGTCAGCCCTTTGTTGATCCCCCTCCCCAAAATGGAGACTCAACATGGCCTTCCGGTCACCCCTGGCTTTAATCAGCTTTGAGTCTGAGAACACCAGGCTGCATCCTCCTGGGACAGCCACTCAGGCAGCTCTGGGCAAGCTGTCTATTTGATAGTGTCTCTCGTGTTTCTGGAACCTGAGTGCAGATATGCATTGTTCCCAGATGCCTGGGCTCCCAGAGCAGCTGCAAGCAGGGGCTTCTCTTGCAAGGATGATAACTGCTGTGTGCACAGACCTCCAGAGCATAAGCATCTCCTGCCTGTCTGCAACTCCAAAGAGAGTCAACCTAACAGAGCCTTTGAAATAAAACAAACACTCTAATCAGTTCACATGCATGCCATAATTGTGTTTCTTTCTGGTTCCAGGCAGTTGGTCATAAAATGAATTTTACTACCTTGACTTTGAAAATTTTAACCCCTGTGTTTGAAAAAGAAAAGCCTGGGTCCTATACAGAAGAAATGGCCATAAGAGAAACAAAAACAATTAGATGCTTGTGGTGGTTTGAATAGGTACGCCCCCCCCCACTAGATTCATATGTTTGAATGCTTGGCCATAAGGCTTAGCAGTGTTAGGTGGTGTGGCCTCCTGCACACACTTAGAGAAGTGTGTCACTATGGAGGTGGGGCTTTGAGGTCTTAAGTATTTAGGATTCTCCCGGTGAGAAACCTATCAAGCCTCCTCATTGCTGCCTTTGGATCCTGAGGTAGAACTCTCGGCTCCTTTGGCACCGTGTCTGCCTGGACTCACCATGCTTCCCACCGTGATGATAATGGACTGAACCTCTGAAAGTGTAAGCCATCTTCAGTTGTTTTCCTTCATAAGAGTTTCCTTGGTCATGGTGTCTCTTCACAGCGATGAAACCCAAACTAAGACAATACTTAACCCTATCATTTGTCTGGAATTAGAATTGTTTTGAAGTGAGCCATTTCTTCCCCCATGATTGCATGTATTTAGAGCACATTATACACTAAGGACAGCAGTGGGCTGGGGAGAGAAATCAATGAGTCAAATGCTCATCGTGTAAGAATGATCACCCAAGTTCAGGCCCTAGCACCCACGTGACATCCGGCACTGTGGAGTGTGTTTAGAACCTTAGTGTGGCAGGGACAAAGATAGGCAGGCCTCAGGGACTTGGTGGCCAGTCAGTCCAGGCCAAAGAACAGTTCTGGGTTCAGTGAGAGGAGGTCATGTCTCAAAAGTTAAGGTGGAGCGATACGGAGGGAGACACTCAACTTCGACTTCTACATCCACATCCATATGAGTCTATGCATGCACCTTCAACCAAACACGATAAAAGAGAAAGAAAAGGAAAAGAAAGAGGTGCAGAATAAACAATTACATATCACAAATGAGGAAGTGGGCCCAGCAGTGACTACGTAAGCAGCTGAGAAATGAGAAGTCTGTCTCCTCATTTGCTCAGTCAGGGCCCTCTGTACGGAAAGAGACTTGAACCTGCAAAGCACAGTCAGAACAACACTTTAGACTGTTTCCATGGATGGGTTTGTGGCTAGATGCTAATGAGCAGAGCTGGTGTGCACCTGAGCTGCTGGTTTTCCAAAGGAGAGTCAACGACGCAGAGCTTTGGAGCAATTTCATTTGTTGAAGCCACATGAAGGGGTGTGGTAGTGGTGGGGTGGCCTTGGTGAGGAGGGAGAGTGCAGACGCAGGGGGACAATAAGGAGCAATGCAGCTTTAATGCCACTGCCAGGGCTTGTCACAGTGAGCCCTGGCTTGGTCCATGAATCCCTCTTGACACGATAGGTTATAGTTTGAAACCGGTTGTCCAGAGACATCCCTTTGAAAGTCTGAACTTGTGACCTGCTTCTTCAATCTATACCGTGAGAACCTTTCCCCGTCATAACTAGTATACAATTAGTCCCTTCATACAAATGGCAGGTGTGAGTATGGCTTTTGGGGCCGTACGGATGGATAAATGTGTTCTCAATAAGGATACATGCTCCACTATGTTCATAGCAGTCCTATTTATAATAGCCAGAAGCTGGAAAGAACCCAGATGTCCCTCAACAGAGGAATGGATACAGAAAATGTGGTATATATACACAATGGAGTACTATTCAGCCATTAGAAACAATGAATTCATGAAATTCTTAGACAAATGGATGGAGCTGGAGAACATCATCCCAAGTGAGGTAACCCAGTCTCAAAAGAACACTCATGGTATGCACTCACTGATAAATGGATATTAGCCTAGAAGCTTGGAATACCCGAGACATAATTCACATATCAAATGATGCCCAAGAAGAAGGAAGGAGAGGACCCTGGTCCTGGAAAGGCTCAGTGCAGCAGTATAGGGAAATACCAGGACAGGGAAGTGGGAAGGGGTGGATTGGGGAACAGTGGGAGGGAAGAGGGCTTATGGGACTTTCGGGGAGGGGGGAATCCAGGAAAGGGAAAATCACTTAAAATGTAAATAAAGAATACATCTAATAAAAAAAAGTAAAAAAAAAAAAACAAAGGGATTATGGGGGTGTGTCTGGGATCTGGTCTGAAAATTATTCCATCATTTGAAGTGCTCACTCTTGAACAGCCCCTCCCCCTGTTTTCTTCCCTTCACAATGGTCTTGTGTGCATCCTTGAGTTGACTACTACTGTCAAATATTTAAAACAAAACCAAACAAAAGCCAGGCACTGAGTACAAGGTCAGCCAATTGCTTTGGCCTAGCCAGGCAAGCAATCGTAAACTATTGCCCTGGAATAAATGCTGTGGACCCCATGGTAAGGGAAAGCTTGGCTGAGCAGACACTCATTCCCTGGAGGGTCCTCCTGGTCACCCACCCCTTGGCTCCTTCTTGCAACCAGAGAACATGATCAGAAGAAGCTCCTTTGAGGACTGAGGTGAAAATTCAACACTACACCCAATCAGCCTTGGTGGGGTAGTCCTTCCCATTTTACGGTGTGGATCCAGGTCTTGGCTGTTTATCCACCAAGCTGCCGTGAGAATCATCTCAGGGGAAATACCTCAGGGAAAAGGATGAGGTGTAGAGGAATGGGAATGATAGACTTTGGGTACTAAGGAAGACACACACACACACACACACACACACACACACACAGATCCATGGTGCACATGGTAATGTTGCAGGAGGCTAACTGGCCTGTGCGGTACCTTTGACTTTGGAAATGATGAATTCCAAGCTCATGACCCTCTGTTTTAATTTTAAAATAGGTACAGTGATGAATGACGGACTTAAGACTCAATAGGAAGCAATTCATTCCAGTACTATAAGTTTAGCCATGGGCCCTCGAGAAGAACCTATTGCTACCACTCACCAAAAGCTGGGCAATCTAACTGCATTCTGAATGCTTACCCTCATCCCCACAGGAGAATACACTTCCCATTGCCCATCAAAGCTTCCCTTTACACCATAGAGACCACCCTCAACCTTTATATCTACAATACAACTCCTAACCTAAGACTCAGGGAACACTGCAGAAGAGGGAGTAGAGAGATTCTAAGAGCCAGAGGATGAAGACATCTTCTGGGAGATAGTGTTTTCTTATAACGGGGAAGCTGCACACGTGAAATCTCAGTAGCACAGGCGCCTAAACAAGACCTGAGCAATGACAACAGCAGATATGCCAAAGCGGAAAGGGAAATCTCACAAGGCTCCACCCCTAGATGAAGAACTATAGGCAGTGAGTGACTGCTAAGAGAGGAGGACCAGTCTTCCCCAGGGATGAGCCCTCTAATTGGCTTTCCAGTATCAAATGATCTGCCCTAAATACATATACATATGCAACACTATGGGTCCTGCAGGTTTTACTGTATTTATGTGTGTGTTTGCATGTATGTATGTGTGTATATGTATGTGTATGTGTGTGTGATTAGTAATTAAAGAAAAAGAGGTAGCAAGACATAAATAATAATAAATTATAATTTACCTATTAAAAGGGGCACAATGATTATCTCACCAAACTTTCTCTTGCCTTCTCCTTTTTAACATTTTTTGTTTCTATTTTTAGCTAAAAAATTAAATATAACTTGTGCTCAATTTGAGGCTTGCTTTTATTAATAATGCCTTTTTGGTATTCTCATGAGTAAATGTTAAATTTCTATGTGACCACCCGCAGAGGGCCGCAGTGGGCTGTTTGAGATAAATACTTGAACATATTTCTATAGCTTCCTTTATTCAATGGAAATATTAATTAACTTAGTTTCTGATATTAAAAACATTTTTAGAATGTGTTAATACACTGTTGGTTTGCTAGGGTTCACTTGAGGCCAGGCTGTTACTCCTTCTATGGTCTTTGCACAAAACTGGGTGGCTGAGGACACCTAGAGCTCCCAAGCTACACTGAGTCCAGGACAAAGATCCAAAGGAAGAATAGCCATGGTTATTCCAAATATGGTTATTTCAAATATGATTATCATTAAAAAAAAAGAAAACCACACACATCACTGAAGCATGGGCTTTTTAAATTAAGATTGTTATTCATGATGATGATGATGTTGTGTGTGTGTGTGTGTGTGTGTGTGAAAGAGAGAGAGAGAGAGAGAGATACAGACAGACAGACAGACTTGTGAGACCATACCTGTCCTGTAGATGACAGAAAAGGACATCAAATACCAAATTCCCTGGAGCTAGAGTTATAGGCAACTGTGCCTGCCTCAGACTGACACTGGGGTTTGTACTTGGGTTTTCTGGGATAGCAGGAAATGCTCCTAATTTCTGAGTCATCTCTCCATGCCCAACATACACTTTTTTCTATGATGAAAATGACAATCATTCTAGGGAGATGGTTTATCAAGTGTAATGCTTGCACATATACATGTCTAGTAGGTTTGACAGCCTACCTGTAATTCCAAAGGAGAAGGCAGAGACAATGGCTTCCTGGAACAAATGGGCTAGCTAGACTGGTCTTATTGGCAAGCTCTGGATTCAACAGAGACCTTGCCTCAATGAATAAGGTGGGGAGCCATCATGGAAGACTCCTGGCATCATCCATGTGGCTCCATATGTATACTTACAAATGCACACACACACACACACACACACACACACACACACACAAACATACACGCATGCGCGAGCGAGCGAGCAAGAACAAAAATAACAAAATTTATCCTCTTAATCATTTCAAATGTTCATGTTAACAGAAACCTTTCCGATTCTTTTGATTGAAAGCCCTTTTGTTATAACCTCTCAGACAGGCCAAATATTTAAAAGTAATATAATAAAAATTTGTGTGGCTACCACTCAACTCATCAACAAATTGTTACAAACAAGACCCCCCCCCCATGTCTCCTTTTGATGCCTCATCTATCCGCTGTGCTGCTTGCTTATACTGGAGACGTAAAACCCACTGATTCTTTAGTTCACGACGGTATTGCTTCTGAACTATCTCATATCTTCAGATCATTCCTGGTCCCAGTTCTACAAGCTACAAGATGAAGTACAGCAGAGGAAGAGGAACTGTCTGGGTCAGCAGATGCCTCATTTGCAGGGTCCACAATGTGGAGGTCTCTCGCCTGCGACAACTTCCAGCCTATGATGCTGTTGTGTTCTGGCAATTCATAATATATTCATAAGCACTCCACGATATGTAATAAATCACTGTGTATTGATTTAAACAATGCCATTTGCAAGCCTCAAAGTGCTGTACTGTATTACACACATAGAGGAGTTGGATCACTTTGCCAGCCACCGACAGGGAGAAGCCTCTCCATGAGGGGCCCTGGCTAGTCAGGTAGTGTCAGCAAAATGCAATATGCTGGGACCCGCCATGGGGGTGGGGTGAGTTCGCATGGATGCATTAGAGCCTCGGCTAATTGTTTGGGGGACTATGTATGATAGGAGGTCTTGGGTTTTTAACAGTCAGGAAGAGAGAAAATCTTTGATTTGTGTAAATCTGTCCTCTCATCAGAGGGCTTCTGTGTCTCTAATTTCACAATAGTCATGTCGTTGGAAATAAAAAATAGGCTTCAGTGTAGTAAAATCAAGCAAAGGAAAAAACTCACAAGCCTCCACCAGAGCCTCTGGTAGAAGAAACCTGTCTGTTTCATTCAAATGTCTTTGGATTCCACAGAAATTCAGATGGTCAGGAATGGGAATTTTAAAACTCAGCCTAAAGGCCAGTTACACCAACTGTGCAAGATCTGGTTCCCCTTCCCCATTCTCTCTCCCCCACCATGTGTGTGTGTGTGTGTGTGTGTGTGTGTGTGTGTGTGTATGTGTGTGTGTGTGTAGCACATGCCCTACCACTGTGCCACTCATCCATCCTACAAGCAGATTATTGAACTGTTCGTGACTTGAAATGACTAAGGTTGGAGCACTCACACGGGCACTGAGCAAACACTGAAGATCAAGCTTCTCCTCCTGCTGTCTCCCAGAAGTTGGCTTTATAGCAGACTCACCCTTCACCCTTCGGAGGATCGTCTCTGCAGGGGACTCTAGCCTTTCTTTAAATCATTTTCCTCACACAAGTACTGATCGCATAAGGACAATTTCATGCAAGTTGATGGAATACATTGAGCATGTCCTCTCTCCTGTATTGAATCTTCTTCTTCACTAGACTCAGAATTGTCTTTTGAACAGATGACTGTGTGGGGAAATGTCACTGTAGCATCAGGTAAATGAGGTGAGACTGTATCTAGCATGCTTTCCTGAAGAGTGGAAATACATATTTTTCCAAAGTGTCAGATGGGAAATGGCTAGCACAGACATATTTACTTCTAAAGAGGTAATTTCAATGTGTAATGAATGTTTTCCAGCATGCTCAGTCAGGCGCAGGAAGGCAGCACTTATCTTCATGAAGGAACTCTGAAAGGGCATGAGGTCAAGCACTGACACACCTCAGGGCTGTTTCTCTTCCCAAGAAACACGGGTATCTCAAAAGCCCACCACCCAAAGATGCTTCAAGGGGCAAAAGAACACACACACACTTGTAAAGTGTGTTCACAAATACAGCTGGTCTACTTTTAGAGAGGCAACCACAGTTTAACTAATTATGAGAAGCCATTGCCATGAGCATTCTTGCTGAAGAAGCAGCCTCATCTTCTGATTGACAGGGATGTTTTCTGTCCAGTGTTGACATTTTATATGGAAATGCTCCAACGTAATCAATCACTCCAACTCCCGGCCAAACCAAACGCAACTTCTGATTCCTCTTCCTCATCTTACTTCTTCTGAATTTTAGTTTCACTCATGTCTGGGGATACACAGCTCTAAGGAACAAGATTGAACTTGGAACAGCCATCAGCAAGATTTTTCGTAACCTCCAAACATGTATGCAAAGACATTTGGATACTAACCGTGTTCCCTTGAAGTGGATTTTTCCTGTATTAAAGAGACAGCATGAGATGCAACAGCAGATCTGGGTCACATTCTTGTGATCCATTGTAACCAACCCACTAAAAACTATCACATAACCCTGAAGCCACTAGAAACTGTCACATAACCCCGAAAGAGTTCATTCCCAGGTGGATGTGTGTGGTTGAAGAGTTATATAATAACAGCTTAGTCACCGGCTAACCTGTACTGAGATACCCTGAATGTACTCTTGTGCCAACAACATTGTTGCAAGAGGTTGTGTAAACTCATTTCACAGATGGAGAAACTAAGGTTCAAAGATGATAGAGGGACCACACAGAAAGCGTAGGAGACAGAGTTCAGACTGGGTGTTTACTTTGTTCCCACTGTAGTGCCTGACACAAGTACAAGCCTTTCTGAGTTAGATCATACAACGTTCTTCCATTTATACCTGCTCTCCATACACACTCAGAATTCTGGGATTTTGTTCACTTCAGGCACTAAAAATTTAGGTAACTATTTCTTTGAAACCATATATGAATCATTGTTTCCACCATGGTTTTCCTGAGAGTGTTTTTCTTACGAGTGACATTATGAATTAAAGTGCTGATACTATTCTACCTGCAGCTACTGATACTAGTCTTTCTTTTTTTTCCTTTCTTTTTGTTTTTTTTCCAAGACAGGGTTTCTCTGTGTAGCCCTGACTGTCCTGAAACTCACTCTGTAGAGCAGGCTGGCCTCAAACTCAGAAATTCCCCTGCCTCTGCCTCCCAAGTGCTTGGATTAAAGGCATGCGCCACCACCACCCGGCTAATACTAGTATTTCTGAAGTGAAGTTTTGCTACATGTAATTATCTAGTCCTGCCTCAGCCTCCCCAAGTGCCCAGTCCCCCGAGTTCTTCCCTTAGGGATTACTGTCTGTGTTCTACACCTATGCTGCCATAATGTTGCTGGGATGTTTCCTAAGCCACTTGGAAATGTATTTGTTGGAATCCCCCATTTCCCTCCCCTAATATGGCTTTGTGCTATTTCTGACCTTGTCCACTGTCACTGCTGCCTCCAAATGTACTCTAGGTACTATTACTTTCAATAACGATTACTTGGGACTGGCTAAGGCATGTTGTTAAAAGGTGCATATGCATAGGGTTAATTTTCTAAGAGGTGGACCAACTTCTCCAACTAATTGGAAAAATATTAACAAAGAAACACTAACACCTGCTTCCTATCCGCACGCTGTCTTTAGAGTCTCATTCTTCTCTTCTCTACCATAGCCAGCTTTGGAAGGTTGCCACCGCCAAAAATAACCAGCAAAAGGGATTCTGTGACCACTAATCAGGGCACCTCGCTTTTCTAGGGCACAGATTCGTGTCATCTGTATGCACATGCAGGGAACACACCAGAACATTTCTATATATACAGTGCCAACATCCCATTGTCAAAGACAATTAACATCACCATTGGATTTCTCCTTTTAGAACAAGATAACTGAATAAGAGATCTACAGAGCCATCTGCTCTTCAATGTGTTTTTTGGTATAGGTGAGTTTATTGGTAGAGCTTGGCATTGTATTCTTTTGTTATGAAGAAAAAAATATTGATTCTAGAACCTTCTGAATTGCGTTACACCATTGATAGAACAGCTTTCTGATGATTTACTCCTTACTAATCTTCATGCTTGTATTCAACAGTGAAGACATGTAATAGGTTGGTTCCAAGAGGCCTGGTGTACTGTGCTTCAGTATCCCAGATGTGGAATCGTAGACTCTGGACTATGTCACCGACTATGTCCTGGCCAAAGAAACCAGTTCAGAACACAAAAGGATGTGTGAACTGAACTGGCTGCAGGACTGATTTGACGGAGGCAAACAATACTTCTCAGGAAGATAACAAACTAACAAACAAGTGAAAAACTGAACAAATCATCTGGGCTCTGGGCTTCCAGGCAGAAACCATACACTGAAAAAATTAATTAAAATTGTTGAATAAATAAAGGGAAAGCCTTCTTCCAAAGAAGCTAAGTCTCTAGACACAGGAGAACCGTTCGAGTCAACATGGTCACATGGGTGTCGAACAGACATCCTTACCCCAGTCATGGAGTCTTCAAGTGTTTAAGTGGATCACACATCTTCAGCGTCTCGCAGGGCCCCCCTACTCAGAGGTGGGTCTACCAGGGCATACACAGCTAAGAGTGGGAACCCACGGGGACAGCATCCGGAGAAAGTGGCTTTGCACGTTCTGAGTGACATGACTGTCGGCCATGCTATTTAAAAAGGTGTCCAGGAGGCTTTTGATAAAAGAGCTTCCTCTGCAACTTAGGAAATGTCAGGTTTTCTGGTGCTTACTAGTGAGTTAGTCCATGCCTTCATCACCACTCTGCTAATTCACGGGGAGCAATAATGAAAGGGTTTCTACTTTGTCTCAGGACATAATGTTTCCAATTCATCAAGTAATTACCAATGAGCTACAGAAGATATGAGTTATGACTTATTGCTCAGAGATGAAAATGCAATTGAGGAATGGTAGTATCGCATGAGAAGAACAACGTCCCCTTTCTGACACTGAGCCAGACACATGCCAGGAGGGCAGAGTACCTGCTGGGTGACCTACACTGTGTGTCAACTGCCTCCAAGGTCAGGAATCAGCAGCCATGAGCAGTGCTTACGGTTTAAGGCGTTTATCTTTGCAGGCCATGTGTGCTCGGCCGCACCACCCCACGCTATACTGTAGAAAACAGCTCAGTCATTGGCATAACTGTGTTCCAACAACATGTTACTTGTAGACACTTAAGTTTGAATTCATGCCACTTTTCCATGCCGTACAATAGTAGTGTTCTAGCTTAGGTGTGGTGGTGTACTGGTTAATCCCAGTAGAGTAAGAAGGTCCCAGATTCAAGGTCACCCAGGATATATTGTGGGTGACTCTTCCAAATAAGGCAAATAAATACATTAATTATTATTATTCTGATTTGTTTTCAATTTTTAAAAAATGTAAAAACTATAACTAGATGGTTGGCCAGCTAAAAACTCCCGTCATACCAGTGATGGGGAAACAGAGGCAGAAAAGTCTTATATTTAGGAACATCATGGCCCCATTCAGAAGATTATATCTGAAAAATACAACACCACCAACAACAACAAATCAAAATTAAACAAAAAAGGCAGCTGGATCAGTTTCCCAGAGCAGTCTGAAGTTGAAGACCTTTTGGTAACATTTTTTTTTTTTTTGGAAGTTTTACTAATAACCAAGGATAACAGAATTTAGCTGCCTGCTTTGTATATAGCTCCCCTTCAGCAACAGATATGAAGACCGCACCCTTACAGTCTGCCCTCTGAAAGAGCAGCACTAGCTTCCCCTCCCAACAGTGGAAAGCCAGCTCTTTGCTCTGCTGGTTGAACAGCATAACGTTGCCGATGCTGCTTGCCGGCCGACGACAACATCGTCTTTCCTCTCTGAAAGCAGGACCGCTGTACTGGAGCATCAGAGGCATTTAAAGCCCAGCAGTGACTAGAAAGACAGCCAGGAAGGGGGACTCCAGCAAGCTTTTGGCTTCCTTTGGTTTTGACTTAAGGAAAAATAAAACACCCAAGCATATTATGAAAGCACACAGTGATATTTTAGGTTGTTTTTTGTTTTGTTTTGTTTTTTGTTTTGTTTTGTTTTGTTTGTCTGTTTGCTTTCTCTTTGAAACGAAGTCTCAATTCTTCTACCTCCTGAGTCCTGTGTGTGGGATAAGTAAGAGCCACCAAGTCTGGCTAATAATTCGTTTTAGAAACATTTTAGATTATTTGCTTATTATGTATTTATTTACTATGCACAAGTGGTTGCCTGTGTGCATCTGTGCATCACCTGTGTGTGATGCCCATGGAGGTCAGAAGAGAGCATCAGACCTCCTGCAATAGTTATGGATGGTACTGAGCAACTGTGTAGGTGCTGGGAAATGAACCCAGGTCCCCCTGCAAGAGCAACAAGTGCTCTTAGCCTCTGAGCCCTCTCCATGGCCCTTGACTAGTAATTCTTGATAATCAAATATCTAGTTGTATTTTTCAAGGCCTTCATCATATTATTCCTCTTCTCCCTCCCCAAGTCCATCATCGCTTAGGGCACTGTGATATTTTTCACCAAGCCAGAGTTCTGCTTCGTAGGCCAAGTCAGATGTTCTCCCCAAGATCGCGCACTGTGGATTTTTCTTCAAATGAAATAACATCAAGAAAAATTAGAAATGTTGATGCTAAATCTGTGGTCTATCTTTATCATTAGACTTTGTAATACAATTAACATGACCTCTGATAAGGACAACATCTGTGCCTGCCTAGCTCTCTCATAGGACACAGGCATAATTACCCCCCTAGACAATGCATTTTCTATTAAAAATAACAAATCCTGATAGCCTATGACTTCCAGGATGAGTATTATCTTTCTTTGTAAGGTAACTCTTGATCATTTAAAAAAAAAAAACATCAAAACGATATCCTTTTAGGTTATAAAAAATGTCCAACGCCAAGTGTGGAATACCTTCCTTCATGTAACTGGGGAGGGAGGCTTGCTTTTTGCATTATTAGCAGTGCACAGTAGGTGTGTTCCTTTCACCAGTGAATAGTAGGGCACATCATCCAATCCATTCATTGTACCGCTGACCTCGACTAAAAACCAGGAGGAAGGCTTGGTGTTTATGCAAGCTGGGAGTTTTGCCAGTCAACTTTGTTCTTTGTGGGGATTGGAAAGATAACGTCTCTATCATGTTACCCGGTCCCCCAACATGCTCAAGGAGACCGCAGCCCTGGGGCAGCATGGAAGAGGCGGCTGCAGTTCCACCCTGCCACTCCCCCCCCCCGGGTTTTCTTAGCATGTGTAGACTACTCATGGAAAAACAGGGGTGAGAAGATGTCTCATGAGAGAAGGCTTCCCTAACTCCCACTCTGAGAGAAAGAGGATCTAGAGAAGTTTAATACTAGGAACTGGTCCACATCATGACAAAAGGAGAAGGACCAGGAGGGTCCAAGAAACAGGATGGTGTCCTGTTCCAGCCTGAAGGCTTGAAGCCCAGAAGGTCAACTGCATAGCGACCAGGCTGAGTCTCAAGCTGGAGAACTAGGACCATGATGCTCTAAGTCTGGAATGATGGATGCTCCAACCCACAAGGGCAAATTTACCTTTCCTCTGTCTTTATGTTCTATCTGGGCCTTTGATGGACTGGGTACTACTGACCATTGTTGGTGGAGGAATCTCCCTGATTCAGCCTGCTAATGTAAGTCCTAGGTTCCTCTAGAAACAGGTATACACCTAGAAGCAATGCTTTACCAGCTTTAGGTCTGTCTTAGCCCAAGCAACTAAACATATAAAATAAACCTTTATTCTGGGAAAGATTTTTCTTCAAATAAATGAAGCTTCCTCGATGTCTGTTTACTTCCTGATATAGCCACCACCAGACTCTGTTCTTCCTCTTCTCAATAATAATGGGGGTTGGGTTGTCCAAGCTGTCATGGATATGGGTAACTATTCTGTTTTTCCTCTGTACTTCCAGATTTTATAATCTATATAACTCAGTTGCTTGCAAAACTCCGGTGCAAACATTCTAGAGATCCAGAGATCACAAAGTCGCTAAAGTCACACACAATATCACAGCCCACTGACAACCACAGGCATCCAGAACCCATAAACAAACCATACACATTATATGGTTTTCAGAAAGGGGGCAAACCCTACCAGCAACAGGATTCTCATCTCATACCATTACCCAGAAGATTGAGATTCCGGGCCCAGGCTACAATCTTCTCTTTTGTAAAGATCAAAGGGTAATTAGGATCTCATCCTGATAGCAATTATAATAGAAAGGGACCCACAGTTTGTAAGATAAAATGAGAGTATTCTTAAAACCACCTCCCTTCCAACAGTGCTCTCTCACTCCAGGGCAGGCAGTCATGAGACTAGAAGCATAATTGGAACCAGAAGGCCTTATCTATAAGGTACCTGGGAACCTCCTTCTGAAGGCAACATGGACCACAAGCAGCTGGTAGTGGGCCCATCTAGTCTCACAATCTCCTCTCTAACCAGTGTAAGCACTCCCTGGGTTGTGCTAAGTATCATTGCTATGCTAAGTGATTACTGAAGTTGAGGAAGAGCAATCTAGAAAGACTGCCAGGAAGTGGCCTAGGTGGGACCAAAGCAGGTCTCTAGAAAACCAAACTCTTATCAAGGGTCAGTGGGTACTCTTCATTTTAACACATTAGTAATTTAGATACATTTACATCCTTCTGGTTTGTATCTATCTTTTGTTTTAACCATCCCTAAGATCTGCCAATAAAGTTACAAGTTGAAACATACCTTCTGTTCTTTGAATCTCACCCCTTCTCTGAGGTTCATTCATGGATGAGATCCATTGTTTCCTGGTTGGCATTGAGGTGGGTATTAGAAATCTGAGAAACAGTTATGTTTTCAAATCAAGTTTGTATTTTTTGCCATCGTGGAAGGCAGATCTGTTAATAAGCCCTATCCCTCCCTCTCCAATGGGCTCACTCCAAAGCAATCTGATACCCCCATGGGAAGACCTAAAACTTTTCCTTCCTCTGGTTCTACTCTGGAGAGCCTGAGGAAGCCTTAATGGAAGGACATCTTAGAAAAGATATTGGGCTGTTGTTCAGCCCAAATACCAGTGAGGCACATCACCTGTGATGTCCTCATCTGCAGGCACCAATACAGTGAAGGGCAGAGCTGCCATCTTGCAAAGACTTGTCTCCAGCTGAATTAGTGACCCTGGTAGTGATAAAGCCAGGATTCTTGAAGTTCTCCTACATTTTGGATACATCTAGCTGAATCACAGACAAAGACTCTCAATAGACTGTGTGGTACACACTTATCTGTCATTGTAGACACACGGGGTGTAAGGACCCACTTTCCAAGGTCACACCATTTTGTTTAGTTGAGAGAGAATGTGTGCTGTGTAAGGCAGAGACTCTGGGAGGGAGCATGGCCACAGGTCATCTGGGGATTGGTGGACACTAAACGTCAATGGAAAATTAGACATTCTTCTCTCACCAGTTTGGAATGGAAGAGGCATGCCAGACACACAGACACCTAAAAATTCAACCCATATGCTCCAGCCATTTGGTGACCTTGGATGAGTATGCCTAATCTTAGCCGACAGGTTCCCTTGGGAATTTGCAAGCATTTAAAAAATTTTCCAGGAAGGCCAGTTCCAGGGCCCAAATCTCTGAGTCTGCTGAATGATTCTTAGAAGCATTCACAACATCAAGTGGAAAGAAAAAAGTTCTAAAGTCTCTGAGTTCAATGCAGGCGCCGTGGAAAACCCTTTAGATGCCTAGCTTTAGGAACTCAATCTTGAAAAAACAACCTTTTCAGTCTCCAGAGTTCCGGTGCCAGCCAAGTGCTAGAGTGTATTTGTAGCATTGGTGGCGTAAGAGGGGATAAGCCCACTTCTAGACAGTGCTGTGTCAACATCAATGACTAATGTTAAAATCATGCTTTCCCCTCCCAAGCTCTGTTAGGACTAGAACAAATCTACACACTCCAGAACTACAGAGGCTTGCTTGTTACTACGTCCTCAACCCTGCTAGCTGTTACACGGTCACATTCATACCTGCCCAGTCTTTCTTCGGATTGCCTCCAGACTCCACAAAGAGCGTGTGAGCCAGCTCAGACACTTTCTTACCAGGACTGACTTGTGGGTAATCTATGAGCCCTCCAGTAGGACATTTTCCACGGATGGAATGAAGTTCACATCTGTGTATGTAATAGCAGCACAGTGGGTCTCGCCCCATGCGGCCCGGCAAGTTCCCTGCCGAACACTAACGAGCTGGTTGGCAGACCATATTAAAACCCTCCCACGCAGAAAAGGCCTTTGTGTGTGAAACAGAAAGCAATGTTCAGCTTGAGCTATTTTTAAAAAATGGAATAAAATGAAGTTGGTAAATGCATGATTCTGTTAAACTAAATGGTTGGTTTGGTAACAGCTTCTCGCTCTCGGAGTTTTAATTATGTCACCTGGGACCGGGATGAAGGGTTGGGGCGGGGCAGAGGGATTTTTAAGGGCTTGTTTGCTTTCTGTCCCCACCTTTACTGCTGTTGAACTTTAAAAAAAAATCTCCACAGGCAAAAATTCTTTGCATTGCCAATAAAATAGTTTCCCCTGGTTTTTATCAGCGTAGGTCTCACAAGGAACTGACAGCAGTTTATGTCAATGAACAAGACTTATTGTTTTCAGATTTATTTTTCATAGCAAAAAAAAAAAAACCTATTTCACGTCAAACTTTAAACATGGAAACAAAGAACAATGAAGAATCTAATTTGTGGTTCCGGCACAATGTCTGGGTTGTAGAGAGGCCACCTTGCACCCAGCTATTGGTGGGGGGAATTTGCTGATTCCAGCGCTCCTGTGCCTTGCTTCATGTGATAAGGACAACACACACACACACACACACACACACACACACACACACACACACAGGACAAGAGAGCATAGATGCTTTCCCCCTCCCCACTGGGTGGATGTGTTTCCATGTGTGTTTTTCTGGTTTCTAACCATAAAAACTAATTCAGAGAAACAGAATGGAAGAATAAAAGAGAAACCACAAAGGGGGCAGTAGGCTAGCCCATGGGGGGTAAGGAAGACAGGCAACCGCACTGAGCCCGGTTTTTATTTGGGCTTGACTTATCATTTCATTTCTTGTAGAGAAATGCTGTGGCTGGAAATGAAGAGCCACGCTCAGATCACCTTTGCAAATTTGGGATCTTGTTTTGTTTCTCGCCACCAGAAAAGAGCGCCTGCCCTTCTCTACCTTTCCAATTGACGTCTGAGGTCAAGTCCCTAAGCAGAATAGATAGGATGCAAGCTAGAATCCAGGACGCCTTTGTTCTGGGCCTGGCTGATGACAAAGGTGTGCTCCAGTGTTGGTCAATCATTAGACCTCTTTAGGTCCCTGCTTTGCTTTTCTCAACAATGGCCTTTCCAAGAAGGTCTACCGGGAGCAGGGAGTTCTCCCAGCCCCCACTCCTCTGTCCTCCTCACCCTTTCTTTTTCCTTCCCAGGATGCACACTCTTGACAGTCAACAAGATCAGACTAGAATCTCCAGGGAAGGAGGGGAAGTGCCCCTGGGCACGTCTGTAAGGGATCATCTAGATGAGCAGAATTGTGGTCTTAAGACTCACCCTAAAGGAAGCAGCACTATTCCAGGGCCTGGGAGAGAATTGAACAAAAGCGAGGGGTGAGCCGAGCAGGAGCAGTCCGCACTCTCTGCTCCCGATTGCAGGCCCATGGCTCCAACCACCATGTGTCCCCTGTCGTGATGCATGTGTCCTAGGACTATAAGTGAAAGAAACCTGTTCTTCCTTAAGTTGCATTTTGTCAGCTGTTTTGGCACACAAATGAAGTAATAATATACTTCTCTTTTCTTTCTCTCCCATGTCTTTTCTTTCTTTCCTTTCCCCTCCTCTCTCTGTTTCTTTCTTCCTTTAGAGATTTAACCCATCCCCTGTGTATGCTAAACCCAAACTGTTCCACTGAGTCACACCCACTGCCCAGGAGCAACAGTCCTTGACTTTTCCCCTTGAAATCAAAGCCCTTCCTTTCACAACCTCACAGCGGTCACCTATGGGGGCTTACTTATAACAATTCAACTCTTTTCTGCATTCCTACCCTACACTGTTTAGTAGGAACATTGTTCCTTGTTTTGTGAGAACTTTCAGGGGCAGATAATCTAGTCTTTTCCAGTGTTCTAACTATTGTTGACTGGAGACTGCCATCGCTCAGGAACATTGCATGTTCTCTGCAGGTTGCTAGGAGTGGGACCGAAGTCTTTGAATGTACATCCTTAACTTCACGTAGAGCTGGCTCAGAGAAGAGTTTTTAGGGTGACACTTGTCAACCATTTGGAGAAACAAGTATTCAGAGTGGGATCTCAGCACAGCTGTTTCAGGGATTTCGAGTTGGGGGAAGCTGTAAAATGCAAAAGGACTCTGTGAGTCTTTGGGGAAAAATAAATTCTACCCAGGACTCTACTGCAACAGCTGATGAACTGAAGGTAAAGACAACCTTCTCCTGATGCCCCAGGCATGCGTGGCTCTCTCTAGGGAGCCAGGGAGGAACGGCCATGGTAAAGGAGGGAAGACATGCGTGCCATACACCTGCAGGGGGTGTGGAAGCTTGAAACCGATGTTCAGTTACGCCCCCTACTTTAAGGCTCATTTTGTAATGAATTGTATTTCTGGAACTTAGCATATGAAAGCTGCTTCCATAGCTTTTACCCATGGTGACCATAAAAGAAACGCTGGTCTCTGTCTATTTTTCCCTTTCTCTGTCCTGTCACAAGTACCCATTTGATGGAAATAATAGAAAAGAACATTGTATCCAAGTGATAAAATGAACAGCCAAGCATCTGCAGTTTTGGTGAGTGGCTGTTGGCGCTCTTACTTTGACATTGCTTTTCTCTGAAAGACATTTCATCAGCTTTTAACTATTATCACCATATTCATGGTCTCCTCTGAGACCATGAATGAAGCTGAACTCTGACGTGAGTGAGTGTTATCAATGAACTCAAGCATAAAAATGTGGAACCTGCATATAATGTCACTGCAAGAAAGGATTCTAATCATGTCCTTATGCGTGTGTGTGTGTGTGTGTGTGTGTGTGTATACCATTGTGTTTCTGCAAACATAGGTTTACAGACCAGGGGTACAACCAGGAGGGCAGGACTTGGAGGCAGATAGTTTGTAACTCCACAGTAGTAGTGCTGGCTTCAGCCTGAAATACTTCAAGTGTTTATGAAACCTTGTTTACAACACTTCTGTGCATTAAAACTAGAAAACTGCTTCTTCCTTCATAGCAGATGGGATGCCTGCCCAGAAATACCTTGTTGTCAGTCCTTGATCAGCATAAAATAAGTTTTGGTGAGGTCTTTGAGCTCATGTCTGATGCCCATTATTCAAGCTCCGGTGAGAAGTCACGTATTAAGGAATGATGGACATCTTTATTCCTAACCACTCAGGTGCATTGAAAAACTGAAATATGTTCTCTTTGCTGAATTTAAATATATTGTTCAATGCTATTTTGAGAAATAAAAATTAATATGACTAAAATGCTTAAATCCTGCTACAGAGCAAAGGCATGCCTGCTGACCTCAAGTATAGAACATTTGCTTTAAGGAGTTTTGTGTTGTTGCATTCTGATTAGTTCTAAGATAAAGCTATACTTATACCAGGACACCAGATTTCTTCTAGATAATACTAAGAGGCAAGCAAAGGTAAGATCAATGCCAATAAACATATCAACCATAGTTGGTTATCAAGAAATATTCCAACCATTATGCTTGATCACGATTATTTAATCAGTGCAGAGGAACAAACGCCAGGAAGTCTCTGGAAGTACAGCATGAGGGTGTGGCACCAGATGTGTGCACTGAACATGCCTGCTCACTGGACTCCCTACAGAACTTACAAAGACATCGTGGCTAAAAGGTTCTGCAGACAAGTTGGCCTGCTGACTTTCCTCTCATATAATTAATAACCAATGGGAATGGATATTCTTTACTTCTCTGAAATTTGGGAAGAAACCTGCAAAGTATTTTCTATTCATGTTCTAACCAACTTTTCAGTCATACCCAGAAGACGCTCTAACATATAATAAAGACACATGCTCCACTATGTTCATAGCAGCCTTATTTTTAATAATCAGAAGCCGAAAAGAACCCAGATGTCCTTCAACAGAGGAATGGATACAGAAAATGTGGTATATTTACACAATGGAGAATTACTCAGCTATTAAAAATGATGAATTCATGAAATTCTCAAGCAAATGGAGGGAACTAGAAAATATCATCCTGAATGAGGTAGCCCAGTCACAAAAGAACACACATGGTATGCACTCACTGATTAGTGGATATTAGCCCAAAAGCTTGGAATACCCAAGATACAATTCATAGACCACATGAAGCTCAAGAAGAAGGAAGACCAAAGTGTGGATACTTTGATCCTTCTTAGAAGGGGGATCAAAATACCCCTGGCTCACAGTCAACCAATGGACTGAGCATAGGGTCCCCAGTGGAGGAGCTAGAGAAAGGACCCAAGGAGCTGAAGAGGTTTGCAGGCCCATAGAAGGAACAATAAGAAGTACCAACCAGTACTTCCCGAGCTCCCAGGGACTAAACCACCAACCAAAGAGTACACATGGAGGGACCCATGGCTCCATCTGCATATGTAGCAGAGGATGGCCTGGTTGGACATCAATGAGAGGAGAGGCCATTGGTCCTGTTGAGGTTTGATACCCCAATGTAGGGGAATGCCAGGTCAGGAGAGTGAGGGAGGGTTGGTAAGCAGGGGAAGGGGGATAGGATATGGGGTTATTGGAGGGGGTAACGAGGAAAGGAGATACCATTTGAAATGTAAATAAAGCAAATATCTAATAAAAATTAAAAGAAAAAAGAAAAAGAAAAAATGAGTGCAGGTTCAGAGTCTAGGTCTGTGTTTTCCAAACTAAACTCAATTTTATGTCCTATAGTATAAATAATAAATTTTTATTTTAAATTAACAAAATTGTATTTAAAACCTTTTCCCATTTATTTCTACTTATTTATGTAAATAACAACCATAACTTGTGATAAGTAGGCTGTAATTACAATGAAAACTTACCAAAGCATTATTATAGATTTTCAGTATTGTTTTCTAATTTATAGTGGGAATTGGGGAAAGAATGCTTCAAGAGATGGCTAAGCAGTGGCTGCTCTTCCAGAGAAGCTGAGTTCGGTTCCCAGCATTCACACGATGGCTCACAACCATCGAATGCTGCGGTTACAGGGGAGCTGACGCCCTCTTCTGACCTCTGTGAACATTGCCTATACATGGTGCACATATGCACATGCAGACAAAACACTCACACATGTAAATGTTTTGGGCTTTGTTTTCTATACCAAAACACCAGTAAATTTTCTCATTGGGTACTTTCATATGTTACATTGGCCAGTTTCTAATCGGAAGATAGACTACATTATCACTTCATACAGAAAACAGAATGTCAGTTGTATTTTCTCATGTTTAACATTAAGCAACTGACTCTCTCCCCACTCCTTCCCTCCCTCCCTCTCTCTCTCCCTCCCCCCTCTCTCTCCCCCCTCTCTCTTTCTGTGTGTGCACTTGGGTCTTCTTTTACAACATAAGGTGGGAACCATGACATCACAAACAAGGTTCCAGTGGCTATAATACATTATAGGTTGTCGAGCCATATCTTTGCTAGTATATCTCTCAAGAACCCTTTTACTGAGTCTACACAAGCCAAAAAATATTTTAAAAACTTACTGGAAAAAATCTAAAAAAAATACCATTAATTAAACATTATAAATCAATAATTTCACCCAAAGATGAAATTCTCACAGTGACAGAGGCAAATAATGAACTGCTTTAAAGGTGTGTGTTAATTCACAAAAGATTTGATACAATTCGATAACTGGATGATCATTCAGGGCTGAGCTCTCAACTGTCTCAAGCCTCTCATTTCCAGATCTGGAGTCTGTGACTCTTCCACGAGTAAGACATGCATTAAGAGTTGGTGGAAAAAACACAATGAGACTTAAAAATTCAAACTCAAAACATGGAGCATTCGGTGTCTTGCATTAGACACCAGTTATTAACAATCTGACCTTTCCCACAAAAAGGCTCCTTGAGAACAACCTTGATTCATAGACTAGGGTTCCAAGGCATGCCCAGTCTCTAACCTGCTTCACTTGTGTTGGAATGTAGCCGCACTTTGTCAAGGATAGCTATGGATGCAGCCTGATGTAAAGTTGTAAATACACTTTCATGGCACTTTTTTTAAAAACTGGGGATAACTTGACGGCACAGTTCTGGATGTGCTCCTGATAGATTGCATCATGGGGTGTGGCATCCGAGGCTGGACACAGCCGGTTCCCTGGGAGCCTTCCTCACACTGGCTCATTTGCTCAAACCCCTCCCTCTGTGTCTTTGTGTGACTTTCCAACCTCTTCTGCAGTATCATTTGAGGTTGAGCTGTAATACCTAATCCATGTCACTCATCTGCCACCCACCAGCTCGATCTGTCACATTAGTCCCCATTACAACACCCTTCTTGCTGTCTTCAAAGTGAGGGTGGTCACAAGTTATAAGTTCATATTGAAGTAGTTTGCTTTTCAGCAACTTTTGCCAGGCGGGGGTCAAACCCAGAGTTGTAGGCAAGTTATAGAGGCTTTGGACTGCTGGACCTATTTGAAGCCTGCCAAGAGTTGGATGTTGTTATTGGTCTCTCGCTAGTGTGTAGTCATCTCAAGAACAAGCTGTTATACCGAGCTGTACACTGGAAGTCAAACAAATAGTAGCCGTCCTTTATTTGTTTGTTTTGCTTTGCTGTCCTTCTTCCCCGAAGTGCTGGAGATTGACCCAAGGCCCTTGCACACAGAGGCGAGTGTTCCATCCCTGAGGATATTTCTAGACACCTTTTCACCTTTTATTTTGAGACAGGATCTCACTAAGCTACCTTGGCTAGTCTTGGAGCTTACAACACAGCCCAGACAGAGCCTGCTAAAAGTCTTCTTGCTCACTTTGAAAACAAAATCTTCTAAAAGTGCATTAATGAATGATCACATAAAAATTATAGGATGCTATTGAACTAAAGGAAGCACCATGGGGTCCCTGCCCATTTGGAGAACACAGCATTAAGTGTCCAAGAGAGGCAAGGACCAGAGAAAGGGTGATGAGGGCTTGAACAAGGACAAGTATGGTAGGGAGGAAGAAGAAAAGAAAACTATAGACCATCCAAGGTGATAAACAACATACCATACAGAACACAGATGGTCAGGTTGTAGGCCATAAATGGAAGTGAAAAACTAAAGATGAGTGTGGCCATTTACCCAGAACCAACAGGACACAACGGGCATACATGATGTCTTTATTATGGAATTTATAGTCTAGGAGAAGGGACCATAAGCAAATAACCATATAAACAAGATATTTTACTTTAGCAGACATTAAGAGCTGCCCGGGAAGAAAGGGCTTCTACTGTGTGGTGACTCCTCTGCCGAGTCACGAGTGCTGAGGGAAGGCAAGATTGAGGAAGTCACTGGAGTGCAGAATGCTCAGCAGTCCTTTCCTAGGTGACGGAGGTCACATGGGGAGATCCTTTGAACACAGTGCAGCTGGGAGGGCTGGGATGCCTCCTCTGTAGGCCTAAATCTTCCCAGCTCCCAGCAGACAGGCTGTGACACGGCCTCTGGGATGATGCCGTACACAGACAACATGATCATGGTGTTTGACCACAGCTTGTGTGTCACTGAACTTCATTTGCTTTTCTCAAGTAAAGAGCCTTGCATGAATATATCAACAGTGAAAAGTATTGAAATACAAAAATAAAAGAGGAGCATGTTAAACCAAGGTAACAGCGAAGAGGAATGGAACAGAAACATCTAAGCTTCCAGCCAGCTCTGAAATCTGTGATATTGCTCAATGGTGATTTGTTGGTTTTGTTTGTCGCCTTTGGCCCACTCAGCTGACAGGTTGCTGGACACGCTTTGTTTTTCTCTTTAGAAAGCATGGCTCACGGGTCCAAGATGCATGAATGTGGCATGGCTTGGGAACAATTTGGAACTGTCAGGTGGACTGCCAAGAGTTCGGGAGGAGCCTTGTCGACTGGCCTAGATGGATCTGGAATGAGACTGCGCATGAATGAATGGATTTCCAACTGAAAGCAGTGTGAATGAATGAATGCACTTCTAAAAAGCAGAGCTCCTATGGAGTAAGAAGCTGAAGTGGGTAGGTTTAAAGACACAAAACCCTTAAGCCAGAATAAATACAGATAGACGACAGACTCCTCAAGTGGCACACTAGTGATCTAAAGAAAGAACGTGGCTGACTAAAGTAGAGAGTCCAGCTTACTATCTGGGTAGTCACAGTCAGAAGGTGTCTCAAGTCAGGGTTTCTGTTGCTGTGATGAAACACCATGAGCAAACCTAGGGAGGGAAGTAACAGGACAGGAACTCAAACAGGGCAGGATCCCAGGTAGGAACTCAAACAGGGCAGGATCCCAGGGCCAGGAGCTGATGCAGAGGCCATGGAAGGGTGCTGCTTACTGACTTGCCCCTCATGGCTTTCTCATTCTGCTTTACTTTTTATAGAACCCAGGACCATCAGTCCAGGGATGGCCCCACCCACAATAGGCTGGGCCATCCCCCCATCAAACGACAATTGAGAAAACGCTCTGCAGCCTTTTCTGATGGTGGCATTTTCTCAGTTGAGGTTCCCACCTTTCAGATAACTCTGGCTTGTTTCAGGCTGACATAAGGCTAGCAAGGACTAGGTGACCCATTTTGGGGGATGACCAAAAAGACAGAAATATCAAGACTTGTCTACTGACTTAGGTACATAGCAAGTGCTTCCTAGTGTCTGGTGACCAGTTAGTGACCGACAAATGTCAGGTATTTCTCATACTATCCTCCCTCCTGCCTCCTTCAAAACCATGGACCCCTCTTCAACACAGAAGAGAAAGTGTGAAATGGGATCGGCGAGTGTAAGGTAGAACACACAGAAAATATACAGGACAAAACAAAAAATTACCGACCCGAGAAATCATTATTATTGCTTGTTTGTTTGATTGATTGATTGATTGATTGTAGGAAAATGCATTTCTAACTGACATAAAGCTCAGTGGTGAAGTGTCTTTATCTTCTGGGAAAGGATATAGGAATAGTTACAAGGATCACACAATAAGTGAAATTCAGAATTAAAGAACTATATTAGGCATCTAGACGAACACTCAGAAAGGAAAGTGGTCCAAAATAAGAGAGTGAGGTGAGAAAACAGTGGAGTAGACAGGTCATTGGGCCAGCAAACCATGGAGAAATGGAAGCAGTTCCTAGAAATCCCACATGTAAGTTGGGAGAATCAGTTTTACAACTGAGGCAGAAACACAAGATATACAAGGTAAGACTCCCCAGGACTGGCAACAGCCACGCAGTGGGGAATTGGGGCCACCTGAGCTATTCAAGAAAACATAATGAAAATGGATTTTACTGATAATAACCCAGGATCATTTTTTAAAAAGTATCAAAATGATATAAAAATATATAATTTTAATATTTTTGCTTCATAAAGAGTAAAGTATACAGTAATCACTGTATTTAAAATAAAAGTATCCAAAAATATGGATGTATTCTGAGCTTTCCATTAAAAAACAGGCTCTTTATTTGGTTCCTGAACCTGCATGAATCTCATCAAGTGGTCTGGAGGAATAAAAAAGGCTTCCTAAAAGGAAACTTCTGTAGACTCAAACGCTGCCAGGAATTTGCCAGATGGGAGATCTGCCTTGTTTGCTATGCATAGAGTGGCAGGGCATTTACTGATAGGAGAGATGTGCTCTCTGCTTTCTTCTAGGGTATTTTCTGAGGTGGGGGCAACCGCTAATGATTGAGATCCATGAACTAGATAATATTTCCAGTGCCAGATTTTTCTCCACTTCCATACACATAAGCATAAGGGCATATACAGGTGTGTGTGTGATTGAGGCCTTGAGTCAAGCCCCTCACGTTTCATAGTGAAAGAGTTTGTTTGTTTATTTGGTTGGTTTTGATTGGTTGCTAACATTTCTTTTGGGATACAGATATGGCAAAAAGAATGTCAATATAGAGAGTAAAGATGCAGTTTCTAGAGTTAGGAAGTCAGAGATTGAATCCTAATCCTGGCACATGTTTGTTGCTGGCCTGAGACAATTTTTTTACTTTTTCTGTGCCTTGATCAGTTGATCTGCCTGTTTATCCATTTTTATGTATTTTTAATTAAAAATTTAGGTCAGCATACAATGTATTTTGCTTTACCATTGCAATTTAATTTGAGCGCTGCATAACACCTTACCTTGGCTTATTAATCAGAAAATCTATGCCGATGTCATGTACTTATCTCAAGGATTAAGCAAGTTAGTGGGTCTAAAGTACTTAGAGTACCTGGACCATGATGAAAGGGTTAGAAAAGTTAACTTTCATTATGTATGGAAACATTCCTCATTTGATCGATGAGCACTCATTATACAACATTGTACAACCAACTGAAGATGCAGAACAGGACAAGAGAACACTTTAGACTTATGGTACCTATTTAATAATAGAGAAGGTTGACCAGATGGTAAACATACACATGAAAACTGTACCCCATCATTTCATAAATGATGAATACTGTGAAAAAAGGCAGCAACAAATGATATCATAGAGAGTGAGATAAATGACTACCAACTTAATTGGGAAAGGAAGAGTCTGGAGAGCTGGAATGCCAAATGTAGAACTGAGGAAAAGCCTACTTCCTGGCAGAGAAAGAACAAAGGTGTTATGTGCCCCTGAAACCAACTATCTCTCCTTTCCATATCTCCCATAGCCAGAGTTGTCATTAGGTGAACTGCTAGGAACCACTGAAAGACCATGGCTAACATGGGAGATCATTGCCCAGCCTTTTTATCCCACTATGGTTATTTTTTAAGGATAGTCAGCAAACTATCTAAAGACCAAAATATTTGCTCACAGACAGTCACCCTAGATGAAGACAGGACAACAACCAACAGCCTCCCTCATCCAATAGTTCTCTTGGCCCCAAGCAGGCAGGTCAGATTCCAGACACACATGTCCTGTCATCAGTTGACTTCAGGAAGTTTTTTGAAATTGTTGCCCAATCTGCAAAGACAGGAGGTAGAGGAAATGGAGAGGGGAAAGAGGGAGGAAGTTCTGTGCTTTGGTAATTGTCGGAAATCATGGAAAATACTACTGATATGTTTGTTCAGTCCAGACACCCAAACTTCTGCTGTATGGGAGGGGGATAAAGGCTCGTATCTTGTGGAAATGGAGCATATCACTGCATTGGGATGTATGTCTTGACTTGATGGGAAGAATGTTAATTGGGAAAGGCAGAGTCTGGGGAGCTGGGTGTGCTATGCTTTGCAAGTATCCAGTATTGCCTTTCAATGTGCACTAGACAGTCTCATGTGGGGTTGGCTCTTCTTTTTATACTGTGACTTCTACAAATACATGATAAGTGGCTATTTAATGTTGTTTTCCAGCTGGAAAGGCATTCCCAGCCTGAAATTCTCCCTGGTCTTCATTTAATAGGTGTCTCCTCACCTTTCTAACACGATCTCCTTGGAGAAGCCATCCCTGGTTACACTTGGCTAGCTACTCTCCAATAGGCAACTACTCAAATCTTTGTCACTAACATTCAGCTAGTAACTTGCCAACAGCACTTGGCACACTCAAGATGCTCAGAATTTGGTGAATGTGTGAGAATCCACAAGCCACGTCTGGGAGGCCGACACGCATCTAAGCAAAGAGACTGAGTCTCAGAGGGTTGAGGCTTGCTCAGAGGGTCAAAGCAGCAAGTGTCAGGGGGGGATTCTAAGTAAGCGTTTTGATGCTTGGCTTTTAAAGATTTTTACTAACACTATATAGAAGGCCACTCACTCCCTGTTAAGAGAGACCTGGAGCTTCTATGTATCCCAGCAGTGGGGTTTGGGGGGCACATGAAAGCACACACCACTTAAAGGCTAAGATCTCTGATGTACTGCCACAAGGAAGAACCCATTGTCCAAGATACATTCGGGGTGATCAAGGTTGAAAAGTTTCTACATATCTCTAGATGCCACCCATTGTAAGCACCTCCATCATTATATTCATCATTAGTTATTATTATTTTGAGACAAGAGTTTGCTACAAAGCCTGGGCTAGTCTGAAACTCATAATACTCCTACCTCAGAAATGTTGACACTACAGACAAACTGTGCCTGGAACTCACTGGTGATAATTGTAATAGCTGAAATCATGTGTTTTAGGGACAGAGCTCTGGGCTCTAACCCCATACCAAACACTTCCTCATTATGTAATTTACTGATCTGAGTAATTTACTAATGTATGCGCCTACTTTTCTCATCCTTGCCATGTGTACAGCACAGTGATAATTCCCTATACCCAATCTTCTTGGAACACAAGATAAATTCTCAATAAATAAATGTTGGGTAAACAGTGAAAGAACCTATTAGCATCTCTTCTGGGAAAGAGTATCTGCCACTGGTATGGTGATCAAGGCAAGAAAAGTTTGAGAATATATGCAGGAGATTTTTGGGGACTCTTACCTATACCACTGCTCTTTATATGAAAACATTTTCAATGACAGTAATTATAATTTCCTAGCTACAACCTAGAGTCCCACCCATTGCCAGATTCACTCCACTCTGTGTCCTTGTACAGCGACGGTTTTAAGTAGTGGCATGTTTTTCATAAACCTTTTCAGCATCAGCTTCGCCAGCATGATACCCGAAGAAGCTCCATGTCGAGTGAAAATGGGAAATGGATGCTTTCTTTCAGCACTTAGTTTAAATATCCATGAGCTTTCCAAAAAAAAGTACGGACTTAAAAAATCAAATAAATTGCATTGTGCTATAGATTTCCCATTGACCTCAAAATTGCCATAGAAATAGATACTCTGCCAGCTGTTATCTGAGGTGAAAACAGTTTGCTAAGTTTATGGCACCTGTGTGGCAATAATGATGATGAAGATGAAGATGATGATGATGATGATGATGATAACAACAACAACTGGGAATGTTGGGTTAGAAAAGGAGAAATTTCAAGGGAAATAAAAAGAAATATCTTTTTGGAGAAGGGATAAGTAGGTTTAGTGTGAGTGAAGCGAATAGAATAAGCGTTAAGGTTTAGATATACCGGAAGAAAACCAAAGGTTATAGAAACTGAGCTTCCTGAAGTTTTAAAACACCTCAGAGCCCTCACATGAACTGGCGGTGTGGGGTCTGGCAAGTGCACAGCATCACAGGAGGCGCTCAGCCCCTCTCAGGCTCTCTGGGAAGTTGTCCACAGCGTAGCAAAGTTGGCTTGTGAGAGCTCATGGTTTTGTTCCACCTTGAAAGCCCATATTTTGTGGCTGTGCCATAGAATCCATCCTTCCAAAGCTAGGCCTTTTAACCTCTCGTTGGCCAAGGGCTCTGTGCTTAGAGGAGTATACTCAGCATTGGCGTTTCTATGACAGAGGGAAGCCAGCGTGGTCCAGAGCCTCTACATGCTTATGATGTCTCCAACAAAGATTAACTGCTGCACATTATTAATTAACACGTTCCTTATCGAAAACAAGACAGCTGTCCAGGATATCAGAGTTAGAGAAAATCAGACCTTTGGGAACAAGAACACAACTTTTAAGTAGCAAAGGTTATCCCGGAAGGAGAATCTACTGGCCTCATGCTGAAGGCTGATGAGTTTACTGCAAGAAACACAATCTCTCTGACCCCTGACTGTTCTTACTATCTTTTGGAGCAGGAAAACTCATTTTCTTGCCAGCCTGCCTGCTCACCCAGAGCCGCTGGCTGCCCCAGATCCTCTCTGCTCTGTCCATATAGGCCAGAAAGAAGAATTTAGGGACTGACAGCAGCTAAACAGCTTGGCTGGCCCGCACGCAGGGGGTGCAACTCCAGAACAACTCTCCAAGGGAAGGGAGGAGGCAGAGAACAGGGAGATAAATCAGTCAACTGATGCTTCTGCAGGGCCTGCCTCTGCACAGCATCCTCAGTCTCTCTTCCTTATCAGACGCAGCCCCATCAATCCTGGCATTCTAATCAGTGTTGGGTGCTTACTGTACACTAAGGGTGCCTCTAAGGAATTGACGAGCATTATCTCCTTTACTCACTACAACAATCTGTCATTTTAATTCCTGGATTTTTCGGACAAACAGAGGTACCGTTTGGCCAGCATCAGAATCTGTACACAGTAAACTATTTAAATAGACAAACTGATTTCTAAGTTAAGGCCGTTGCCGCTGTCCTGGGTGAAGCAGGAAGAGGGAACATGAGGAGATACATCGGGAGTCTAGCACATTTTTTGATGTTGTTAAGCTATCAACATCCAGTGTCTATCTAATGCTCTCTCTCCATCCCAGACTGTATTCTCCACAATGCAGGACTGTCCTTCCTGCGTCTTAGCTCCAAATTCCTGGCTAGTGAGAGATACCTAGCCAATGGTTGCTGAGTAAAGGAACAGAGCAGAGGGCGTGTCAACTGATTTTGTCATAAACTGGGCAAAATGTGTATTAAAAGTAAGAGCAGGCAGCTCGGCTCCTCGGGTTCCTCGGGTGCTGCTGTTGAGTCTACAGCATCCTCCCACCCCGGCCCCTCCACAATGCCAGTTGATTTCTCAACACTACAGTTCTTTGGTAGGTCCTGGTGTTCTCTAAGTTTCCTCTTTCCTCTACCCCAACCCCATGGCCACTGCAGTCATTGGCAGAATGGCTGTCTCTAGCTGACTCCTCCATTTCTTCCCTGCTTGAAGCACAAATTTCCTGTGCTACACTCTGGTATCTGGCCCTGACGGGGTCTGTTTGTTGTTCTTTGGTGAAGAAACATCTTTAGCAAGGTTTTGAAGGCCAGGGAGGTGACAGGTGCTCATTCTCTGGGGAGAATCTGGGGCTCCGTGGCCTTGACTGCAACAAGCTTTCAGTAAATAAACAGGTAAGGTCAAAAGTGCTGTGCATGGGCTGTATCTGAATTGTGCACTCTAAGCACAGATGACAGAAGCCCGGGATCTCTGGTTTCCTTTACTGTCTTACAGGCATGAGAGTCGTTTCCATATATCTCTGAAAGATTACAGTCACCTTTTTGGCCAACACCACAGGCACAGGAAGACCTGCCCATGAGAATGCGAGAGGCACTCTTCATTCTCCTGGGCTTTTCAGATCACTGGGAAGGACAGGATCAATATGCCCTGTGACAGGCGGGCAGGTCTGGGGCCTTCACATCCATTCTGCCATCTGAACTGTGAATAGTCCTGTAAGACAGATGCCACTGATTCATCATTTACAGAGGACAGTCTGGACCTGTCCCCAAACTAGCACAGTGACCACAGCCCTGCTTTGCCCTATGCCATATACAAAGTTTGATGTCCAGAATACTGAAGATGTTGCCATCAGTGTTCCCAAAATGTTCTCTCCTCTTTGCTCTCATTTGCCTTGGGCTGTATATGAACTGAGACTTCTTAGCCATGAAAGACTTTGGCACAGGATGGACATGATCTTCACCTTCCTTTTAGTCAGTGAATAACCATGGCCATCTACCAAAAACTACTTTTCTACATTTTAAGAGATAACTCATGGGAACCAGAATTGGCCATTTCAATGAATTTTACATATTTCTGAGCTAAGTCTTTTCTGGGTTTCGGTATTCAATTTTGAGCCAAAAGATGGATTTAGCCCAGTGTTCTCAGTAATGACCTCATGTACAAAAACTACTGATGTCCGAGCTCCACCCCGAAAGAATGATTCAGACATTCTGGAGATGGGTTTAAGTTCTCAAAGTCACAGCAGCAGGGACCATGGCTGAAATGCTTGTCTAGCCAATGGTAAGACTTTGTCAAATGACAAACTACAAGTTCAAGTTTCTTGAATGCTCAAGGCGATCTTACATTTTTTAGTCTCCAAACATTGGCTCTCAAAAACTCTGAGTTGATAGCATTAAGGCAACGCTGACATACATTTCAGAACAAAGGCCAGCAGCCAGCATAAAAGACAGAGGATAATTATGGAAAGACCAGATGCCCTGGCAGAAGGCCCGGGTGTGGCAGTGTGGACAGGAGCAGGGGGCAGGAGAATATTAGGAAAGTAGAAATTTTAATAACTTCGACCATTGAGGCTCATGACCAGTCTCTGAATTGTGTCTAACTTATTGCAAATCCTGACAGCAAAAACAGATGAGGAGAGGAGCTCCTGTCCTGGCCCCCAGCTGCTTCTCATTTCTCAGGCTCAGGAACAGAAAGGAGTTGAAGCCTCAGCCCCTCCCCTCCGTCTGACTAAAGGTCCCCAATAGGCTCCCTCTGAACACCAGGGGGAGCACGACACGGTTTGATTGTTTGTCGGGCCTATCTACAGAGCATGGAGAAGAATAAACTCTTGCTTATTGCTTAGGGATCTTCAATATGCTCAGAGGCTCCTCATTATCTCCGTGGTAAAAGTCAGCAGACTATGTGTCTCATTTAAGAGTAATAAAATGCTCTTTAAAAGTAACAGGTGGATTATGTTCCATCACTCTGTGGTTTGAAATGGAAACATATTCAAAAGTTCAAATAACAACAACAACAAAATGAACAAACAAAAAAGTGGTTCTCTCTCTCTCTCTCTCTCTCTCTCTCTCTCTCTCTCTCTCTCTCTCTCTCTCATGCATCCCTAGGGATCAAACCCAGGGCCCATCACAAGCTAGACAATTGCTGTACCACAGAACTCCACCTCCACCCAATTTCCTAGATTTGGATGAAAGACATTGCACTTGGTAGCTACATCATATCTTGGTGTTCCCACCTGTATACTGAGGTTGTCATAACAACAACACACCTTGTAGCATCCGGGGGAGAGCTGAAGAGTTAACATGAAAAGCTCAGAGAAAATCTGGATATACAGCAATAGCCAGTGAGTTTAGCCTCCTGAGAGGCTGCTCCTCCAGAGCCTAACAGAAAAACATATCTACTCCAATCACTCCAAATATTTACTATTACAATGCACCATATGCCTCAAATTGTAAAAATGATAAAGCCATTGTAGTATATGCCAAGAGACTACAAGGCAAAGTTGCTGGACTTAACTGTAGCAGTATGCCATTAGAATACACAGAGAATGGTGAGCCACACCCCTCTGTAAGATAAATGATGTTCCCCTCAGTGTCTGAGCTCCTGGTATACTTGCACTCTGAAGGAAAAAAAGGAAGGCTGGGATTAAAAACAAAGACATTATGCAATTTTTAGACAAATAGATGGCACTAGAAAATATCATTTTGGTTGAGGTAACCGAGACCCAAAAGACATTCATGGTATGTACTTATTTATAAGTGGATATCATCCGTAAAGTACATAATAACTGTGCTACAATACACAGTCCCAAAGAAGCTAACTAACAAGGAGGATCTAAGGGAGGATGCTTGAATCTCACTCAGAAGGGGATATAAAATAGACATCAGAGGTAGATGAAGGGAGAGAACTGGGCGGGAGAGGGGATTCTCAAAGGAGTGGATCAGGTGTGGAGAGGGAGTTGAGAGGGCTGGGAAAGAGAGTGGAAATCAGTGGAGGACATTTCTAGGATGAGATCTGGGATGAGGAAGTTCTTGAGAGTCTTGAAGAGGACCCTAGCTGAGACTCCTAGCAGCAGAGGATATAGAGGCTGGTGTGGCCACCCCATATAGTTCGAGGGGACTTCCAGTGGAGGAAGAGGGAAATCAACCCACCCGCAAAACCTTCCACCCCAAATTTGTCCTGCCTACAAGATGTGCCAGAGATAAAGGTGGACCAGACATCGAGGGAACCAATGACTGGCCCAACTTGAGACCCATCCCATGGGAGAGAGCCAACCCCTGACACTTTTAACAATAACCTGCTATACCTGCAGACAAGAGCCTAGCATAGCTGTCTCCTAAGAGGTTTCATCCAACAGCTGATGGAAACACATACAGAGACTCACAGCCAAACAGTAGGTGGAGCTCAGAGAGTCTTGTGGAAAAGTGGAAAGACCGAGGAAGCCGGAGGGATAAAAGACACCACAAGAAGGCCTACAGCATAGACTAACCTGGACCCAAGGAGGCTCACAGAGACTGAAACACCAGCCAAAGAGCATGCATGGCCTGGACATATGTAGCGGATGTACAGCATGATCTCCACATGGGTCCCTTAACAAATAGAGGACCCTGTTGCCTGGTATTGCATCCCCTTCCCCTAACTGGGCTGCCTTGTCTGGCCCCAGTGGGAAAGGATGCACCTGGTCCTGCTTTGACTTGATTCCCAAGGTGGGGTGGTACCCAAGGGGCTCCTCTTCTCAAAGGAGGAGGGGTAATGAAGGGAGGAAGTGTGAGGGTGAGACTGGGAGGAGAGGTAGGGAGCTGCGATCAGGATGTAAAATGAATTAATAAATTAAGAGGAAAAAAGAAAGAAGGAGGAGGAAGGTGGGAAGGAGGAGAAAAAAGAGAAGGAGGAAAAAGGCTGGAATCTATTGTCTTCCTCACAACCTATTCCCAGAAGGCTTAGGAAAGTAGGTGAAAGGACCCAAGGTGCTTTATGACAACTCGCATTCTGCTAGAGATTTACAATAACCCTAGAGACCAATAACAGTTATTGGCTAAAATAAATGTGCTTTCATGATTTCACAATTTTTACCTGAGGTAGATTAACCACTAAAATAGTGTGTCATTTTAATAAAACCAACAGGAAATGAGGAAGACGTGAGCTGGTCCTCTCCACCAGAAGACCGATGGCATAGTTTCATGGAGGGACGCCCGTGGAGTAAACACTGCTGAACCAGGCATTCCTGGAGATGAGGGAGGACCCTGAGCACACATTTTTTTTCATCCTAGTACACATAACTTTTTTCCCCTGTGGATCTTCAGTGAGGCCAGGCAGTTGTTGCCTTGGCTGTGTGGAATTCAGCAAAGAGAAATGCATGGCCAGTGGCCACACACTCACATCTGGCTGAGGCTCCGGCTGACTGCACTTTGGGATTTTTTTAACTCCAGCCACTAACGAGAATCTCCTTCGTTCTTGACTATATAAGTCAACTGTGAGGGCCTCGGGTAGGGTGACTTTTTTCCTAGTCCCCTTTGAGCTTACTGAGCACTGAGAGTGCAGATAGGATGCTGGCTTTCTTGCCCTTTGTACTTCAAGCTTCTAGCAAGAAATGGGGATGAGGAAGAGCCACTCGGCTTATAAACCAGAGTGTATGTTGTTTACGTTTTCTGCATGTATGGGATCTTGGACCAATGCATCTAGTAGGGTTGCACAATGGTCCAAGCGAAGCCTCAACCTGGCGTCATTCCAGGCTTACACATGTTTGCCAGGTAACTCGGGCTTCCCTCGTAAGCCTCATTTCCTCCTCTGTAAAATGGGATAATGATAGCCTGGACCTTCAGATGTAGTCATGGGAATTCAATGAAAAAGTGCTTATAAAATCCATTGTCCCACACGGAGCTACTTCCCCGAGTCTTCACAACGATCGGATGAGGTGGATGCTATTGTGCCACATCAGGTGATAGAGACGCAAAGCTGAGATCGAGTAATTGTCCCTTCGGTCTCACTGACCCGTGTGACATTATCTCTGGAAACTAGGGATGCAGTGCATCTGAGTTGATCCTTTTTATGGGATAGTGCCTTGATTAGATTTCTATGGCTGTGATAAGACACAATGACCAAAAGCTACTTGGGGAAGAAAGTGTTTATTTCGGTTTATAGTTCCAAATCATAGTCTATCACTAAAGGAACGTAAGGAAAGGCAGACACCTGGATGGAGGCGGGGACTGAAGCGGAGAGCAGGGATGGGTGCTGCTTCCTGGCTTGCTCATCCAGGCTGGAACAGCATCCTTCCCTAAACACCCCCGGACCACCTGCCCAGGGGAAGCAGCACTAACAGTGGGCAGTGGCTCCTACATCCATCACTAATTAAGAAAATGTCCTCCAGCATGACTCCAGGCCAGTCTTCTGGAGCCTTTCTTTTTCGGTTGTGTCTCCCTCTTCTCAGACAGCCCTTGCTTGTATCAGCTCGACAAAAACAAACAAATAAAAAAATCATTCAGGGAAGAGAGAAACACAACTAATAGTGATTCAAGAACTAGACCAGAATGACTTCAAGTAAACCTGCAGGCTAGCAGAGGTATGAATTAAAAAATTCCAACACAACACAACACAACACAACACAACACAGCACAGCACAACAGTTCTTTACACTTTACCTAATACTTTTTCCAGTTTTGCCTCTTAATTCTAGCCAGGAAACACAAAATGCATATTAAGAAAATGCCTTGTTTCAACCCTAAAATAACTGGAATGCCAGCTGGGGCAGGGCAGAAGCGGGTGGGTCAAAGGACACACGGAGACCCTCATTTTTCACAAAGCCTGTTAGTTTCCTATGCAAAAAAAGTTGATTTCAAAAAGATATTGTATCCAACTGTTTCAAGCTATGAAATTCATTATTTATTAATCATTCACTAAACATCTGCTATCAAATCCCAATAGATTATAGCCCAGCCAAGTAAACACTGGCTTTCCAAAGCTTAAACAGTAAGCTAGTTCACAGATTTTCAATTTTTCTTGCCTGCTTCTGATTTCCATCCCAAACAGACACGTTCAAAACTTGGAAATGTTAGGTCTCAAAGCAGGGGAAAATGGCTAATTGAAGTGTCTATTTAACATATCAAAGTGGACTTTGGCTGCCAGGTTCTCCCATTAATCCTCAGTCCCTACCTGTAACCGGGCAGGGGGTATGGCTGGCATGACCTGTCCCTTACCTAAACCTCTCCAGCCCAGGGGCTGGACTGCCCTTCCCCCAGCTGCCCTTCCCTATATTATCCAGCCCTTCAGGCTTTCTGGCACATTTTTGGTCTACCCTTTACCCTCCTGGTCTCTTGGTCAGTAGCTCCTCTTCCCTCTCCCCTCCCCATCTCCTGATATGGCTTGGCTTAGGGTCATATTTGTCCCAGACTATCCCAGAGGTCCCTGCCTCTGGCTATGCTCTCCCTTTTATCTACAATAAACCTTCTCCTCCACTTTACGTAGGGGCAGTCAGGTTCTTTTTCTTTTTTTCTTTCAGGAAAATAAAATTAAAATGAGTGACTAAATGCAGTTCTTTTTGGACTTAAGAATTCAGACTAGAATGTAGAATATATTCCTTTGCTTCTTTAACTGGCCTAAGTATTTATTTGCATTTACATTCACATTTTTCTTTGTGTGAATGTAAACCTATATGGTCTGGATTAAATGCCTGCAGAGGGCAGCATGCCATTTCCAGGATCACTCCTAATTGTGATGATTGGCTTTGTTACCATTATTGTCACCATCATCTCTGATGACTGGCCTTGCTGTCACCATCATCTTTCTCATTCTTATGGTACTGGTATTTCCACGTTCTCATCGTGGAGATATACTTTTTTAAACATATGTATGATTGTTGGGGTGGGAGTGGGCATAATTAGATGTATATGTGTGAGTGTGCATGCGTGCCAGAATGTCCTTGTGGAGGTGAAGGGGCAATTTTAAGGAGTTGGTCCAAGGCTAGTTGGCCTACATGCTTCTGGGTGATTTGCTTGTCTCTACCTCCTCTCTCTCCTTAGGAACTCTGGGACCACAGAGGCATGCCATCACATCTTGGTCTTTACATGGGAATCAACTTTGGGTCATCAGGCTTGCACAGTGAACCCTCTTACTTGCTGAGCCATACCCTTGATCCCGATCTTGCAAAGCTGTAAGGTAGGCACCAGTAACATAATCTTTCATCTCATTATGAATATTGACTCTTCATACATTTCTGATACATTATTTAATTCAAATTGAAAAGTCCTCTTATAAGCCCCTAACAACTGAAGTGCTGACATAGAGTTTTGATGTCCTGCTATTAGGTAATTTATGACACTTTAACATGCAGAGACTTCTCTGTAACAGAGCCAGTGGCAAGGGGAATGAATGGAAGCAAAGTTCCTTCACTAGATGTGTTCTCACTTGCATTGGTCTGTGCTCAGAAACAAACACTGCATAGAATCTGTTTCTTTAAGATTCCAAAAATAAGTTGATCTGTAAGTGACTTTGCTGTAATACATACAGTGAGTCAGACAGAAGAGTAATAGCCATTTATAGAATGTGAACTGCACACTGGACTGGGGCAGCCACTTAACCTCACAAAGGGAAGAGCGGCCTTTCAGATGGTGCAGGATTTGGTCTGTGAGTCTTATTTTCTGAAAGGAATCTTATTATAACTCCGGCTAAAAATATTGGACTACGTCCAGAGTTGATCACATGGTCAAATCCTTTGATAAAAAGAAGATTGTTATGAGAGTATATTTGTGTGCGGCGTCTATGGTCTATGTGTGCATTGTCATATTCATATTCTGTACTGGGTGGTACTTTTTATTTTTGGTTGGTTAGTTTGTCTTTTGTCAACTTGACACAACCTAGAGTCATCTGAGAGGAGAGAACCTCAAGGAAGAAAATGCCTCCATAAGATATGGCTGTAGGCTAGTCTGTTAGGCATTTTAATTAGTGATGGATGTGGGAGGGCCCAGGCCATGGTGTGTGGTGCCACCCCCAGACTGATGGATTTTATAAGAGAGTAAACTGAGCAAGCCTGGACGCAGCACTCCTTCGTGGCGTCAGTATCAGTCCTGCCCCCTAGTTCTTTCCCTCTTTGAGTTTCTGCCCTGACTTCAGTGATGCACTACAATGTGGACGTGTAAGTCAAGTAAACCCTTTCTTCCCCAATTTGGTTTTGGTTATGGTGTTTCACCACAGTAATGATAACCCGAACTAAGAATATATATCTTCTGTGAAGTCAGCCTCTAGATTTGAGTGTTCTGTGTGACCCTGGAACCACACCCGCATGGCAGAGGGTGTCATCATTACCACATGTGCATTTCCACAGCAAGTTTGTGTATTAAGGCATATATATATATATATATATATATATATATACATACATATATATATGTGTGTGTGTGTGTGTGTGTGTGTGTGTGTGTGTGTATGTAGGTGAATATGTATATGATGTATACACACACACACACACACACACACACACACACATATATCTTAAACATATGTATCTTTTTGTAGTGTTGTGCATTGACCCTAGAGCCCCATCTCATTCCCTCCATGTTCTGACAAGGAAGTAAAGGACATTTTTTAATAGGTATTGAACAGTGACTTAGGATGGCTTTGTGTGAACACAAATACATCATTTAACATCACTCACTCTTAGCTTCTTCTCCGATAGAGTGGAAATAAATACAGACCCTGTTTCAAGAGGCTGAGGAGAGGATGAAGCAATGCGGCACATGTGAAGTACCCAGGACTCATAATGAAACTGTTAGGACTGTCACTACTATTCCTTTCTCCCTGGCAGTTATAGCATGGTGCAAATTCCTCTTTACTCTTTTGTAGGACTTTGGATTTCATTGTGTTTCTAGTGAGTGCCTTCATAGTCTTGTAAATAGTTGCCTTAGAGGTCATGTCTGGTGGCTTACATGTTGACCAAGTTTCCTTGCATAGTTGATGGAATGAATATTTTGAAGGACATAAATGACTGGAGATGGAGAGGTGAGAAGAGGAGGAGGAGGAAGAAGGAGAGAAACAAGAAAGCATTTTGTAAAAAAAGAATTTGTCCCATTCTTTCATGTGATCTTCATTTACAAACATGTCATCTTTGCCTGCACAAGGATCTCAAACCTGGTACATTGGGAAGCAATGCACTACCAGAACTATGACTTCATTTCAGTGTTACTTGCTGACCATCTCTACTATGGTAATATGATCCTTTTGGTCTTAATACAATTCAAACCCACTTGAGATTTCCTCCCCATCTATTGGCTAACAAAGTGGTTGTAAGTATTAGGAAATTCCACCCTGGGACTTAGGGACATATTTTATTTGGATTATAGGATCTTCTTGAATTAAATCAATAAATCAGTCAGTTGTGTTTCTTTTCATCTCAGGAGACATCTTGGCCTTAATACACAAACTTGCCATTGGAATGCACATGTGGTATGATGACACAACTCCGCTGCCCAGGTGTGGTTCCAGGGTCACACAGAACACTCAAATCTAGAGGTTGACTTCACAGTCCGGCGTAGACACATTGTGTTACTCAAGGGGGTGAGATCATGTGCTGGCATGAATTTATCAGTCTTAAATGAATGAAGTTGAATTCAATCTACTGACCTTGGTCCAGAGGCTAAAGATACAGGCAGCATGAAACAAAACAAGTCATATTAGACACGGGAATACCACAGTATGTGTGATTGCTTTTGTTCAGAAGGTGACACTACTCAATTTAGTCTGTGAGGATCTTGTCACATGAGAATCTACAAATAACTATGACCTAAACATGCGGACAAGAGACAACCCATCTAGGAACAAATGGACACATTCCATTGTGGTTGTATAGTGTTTAAAATCTATTTTTGGACAAAGGAATACTGTAAATGCTTTCCCTTCTCCATAGCTATCATAACCCCAACTTTCTGGCGCTCAAGAGTTTCCAACAACTCTACATGCCAATTATATTTTTTTGCAAACAACCTTAACTGGTAAACATTATTCTACCAGAGACATGGGATTCTCTGTGACCCTCTGAGTCCCCAAGACCAGCCAAAATTCACTTGGCCCTTGTGACGGATTCTAAGCTGGGTATCATTAAAGAGTGCCCTGGATTCACTGCCCAGTTTAAAAGCTACTCAGTTCTGAGGGCCTTTGGGAAATGCTACCCATATTAGGCATGTGGAAATGTCTACATCACACTGAATGATTTTGGAAGTAGAAATTTAACACAACTTTTTGGATTAGAATTCATTTCCAAATTTGGGCCTGGGCTTTAAGGTGAAAATCTTTTGGGGACTTCTCATGGGCGTGTGAGATGTCAGTGCCAGCAAACATTGCTGCGTTCCTCAGTGCCAGCTGGACCACAGACCTTCCCTTTTTGTGATTAGATTCTCTCCTGAAAACAGCACTTGTATGGTGGAAGTCATGGCAATCGGTGTAGACAACATTACTCCAAAGCTGGATCATTGAATTCAAGAATTTGCCATTGTCTTCCCCTTAACCAATGAGGGTGATGGATGCTAATTAGAACGTCAAAATGGGAGGAGCTTTGGGCAAGGATGGAAGGAAACGGGTATAGATGTTTGCTGAATATATGACAAAGCCAGATCGGCATTTATTACACAAGTGTCTCCTTCTAAGCTCCTCTATAACCTGAGAATCATCCACCCTGGAGAGAAAGGTGGTTTCTCATTAGACATCAGCTCTGTGTGACGAGCCGGAGCTGCTGAGGCCCGGCTTTCAGCAGGCATGGCCTCCTGGAGAAGGTGGACTCCATAGCGATTTCTTTAATGCTAGAATTCCCTTCAAGTGCTTGAAGTACCGTGAGACACTTCAATGAAGTGGAGTGCGACCGGGCAGAATTCATTCTTTAAGAAATGAAGGGAATTCCTTATAAGCCAGTTTCCTCATGAGATGGCAGGGCAACAACCTCAACATAAAAGATGCTGGCAGACTCACTTCCTGGTGGTTCTAAATAGACGTCCTCTAATCCCACGGCAGAACCAGAAACTAAACCAGAGATGTGACCCTGGCTGGCCCACTGGGGAATTACCTTCTTTTTGTCGTACTGGGGCTGAATTTATGGTTGGGCCGTGTTAGACATGCACCACTAAGCTAGATCCCCGGTCCTGTTAATTTTTAATTAATTCACTGATTGGTGTGCTCAACTATACATTTTGGCAGAAATAATCTAAATGTATTGTTTAAAATAAATAGTGATATAAATCATCTTAGCAGTCCAAAATCTTATACCAGGTTCTACTTCTACTGAGCAGGATTTAGTTTAGGATGGAGGGTCCTTAGAGCTCTTAGTCTAGAGTTCACTGACACCATCCTAACCCTCATATTAGAAACCAACTGTTGGGTTTCTAATAACCCCATAACATACAGGGTGCTGTTAGTAACAAATGTAAGTATCTTTTTGACCCTCTAAATGCCTTTTCTTTTCTTTCTATCCCATTGTATCTGAATGGTTATTCTGCATTTTCTAGAAAGATATAACCTTTATCTCTTAGGTTACCTACCTACATCTCTCCCTTCTCTCATCCCAACTTGTTATTTTGAAAATGATCATTTGTCCAAGTCCGTTTGGAATCACAGATAATTGATGCAAAAAAAAAAAAAAACCCAAAAAACAAAGCAAAACAAAACAAAACCCCACAGACATGCCTGTCTTGGGTTCCTATTGGCTGTGATAATCCATCATGACCAAAATCAGCCTGGGGGGGGGGAGTTTATTTCATATTACAGCTTTCAGTCTATCATCCAGGAAAGTCAGGGCAGGAACTCAAGAGTGAACTGGATTGAGGGACTGAAGCCGAGGGCGTGGAGCTGCCCTGCTTATTGACTTGCTCCGCATGACGTGCTTTGCTGGTTTGCTTACAGTACCCAGGACTATCAGCCACAGTAAGTCGGGCCCTCCTGCAATCAGGTAAATGTCCCCCTGCTCAATCTGGTACAAGCTTCTTCTCAATTTAGGTTTCATTTTCGCAAATGATTATAGCTTGTGTCAAGCTGACAAGAAACTACCCAGCATAATATCCTATCTTATTTTTTAAAAGGAGTCCATGCAACAAACTCCAAAATAATTTTATAAAATTTTTAACATGAAATCTGTACTATTTTATATAGCTGAAGCTCAAAAGGATACAGCTATTTCTGTATGCCAAACCAGCATTCCACCCACTGAGCTGCATTCCCAGGCTGGAAATGTCCTATTTGTTCTTAGGATGCTTCTGATCCTTCCAGGGTAAATGCAGGAGGGCTAGATGTATGGGTGTTTTGACTGAAGAGGGAGGCATCTTGTTTTGGTATGCAATGATGGGGGGAGTTGGGAAACAGGAAGGTAATAATTTTATTTTGTGGCTCTCAACATTTTTCATTACAGCAGACAGTGAGACAAAAGACATGTTCCTAGAAGAGGTAGGTATTCACTATAAGGGCATTCCTTGGGTTTTCCACACACCCTCTCTACTGAGTGATGGGTGGGTTTGGATAACACTTCTTTTCTAGACCCAAGCTATGGGCCCTTTAGGACAACCTTGAAGCTAGAGTGGCTGAGTTCAAATCTCACATCTATTATTCACTACCTGTGAAAGGCACAGTAGAGTTGAAAGAGTTGAAGGAGGAGGAGTTGGAGGAGGAGGAGTTGGAGGAGGAGGAGTTGGAGGAAAAGGAGGAAGAGACAGAGAGACAGAGACATAAAAAGACTGAGAGAGAATATGAATTAATTGTGGAGAGAATAATGATATTATACATTTCACAGAGGATTTAGAGCCTTGACTAATTTAAATGTAAAAGGCTTAGAACAGGCCTTGGCAACACGCCCAATGAGAGTAGCTATTTTTCATTATTTTAATGAACAAGCCCCTCTATTCCTTTATCTATAAAGTTAAAACAATAAACCTTCTAACAAGAATCAAATTAGATCCCATCTTTGAGTTCTACATAAGTCATAAAATCCTCTGCCCGCTGAGGTCTTGGGAGGGGGTTGTACCGTCTGGATTATACTTGCCTTCCTGTGAGCATAGCAAAGAATTTCCTGTTTCTCATTAAGTCAGGACAGTCATTTATATGCAGCTATCTTGCCTAAGCATACTGATAGCTTGTTACCCAAGAATCAAAGGGATTGGCAGTGTCATCATCTAGCAAGGAGTGGTGCTTACCCAAGGTCTTCTAGACCTCCGGGGGAGGCCTGTAGAGACTCTGCTTACTCGATAAGAGTCATGTCCCAGGCACCTGTGACAGTATCTGTGTATAGATCTAGAATCGGAGCCCTACCCGTCTTGCTGGATTACCTGGGCAGAGCCCACATGTAGCCTGGAGCTCTAGAAATGGGACAACTGTTTGCTCTGTGGGTGGCTGTTGGGGGGAAGCCTAGGGCAGCACCAATCCTAACAGCAGAGCCGGATCTGATAGAAATATTGATATGTTGACTCGGGGCAAAAATGAAAATGAAATGGATTTTTCCAGTTTGAATATCATCACTGCTGATCAAGTCAGTAACACCGCAGTTGGTAGAAATGGAGGAAACTTTAAAAATATCTCCTCTTCCTTGGTTATGACCCAACCTCCTCCTCCTCTTCCTCCTCCTCCTTCTCCTCTTCCTCCTTATAACTAATGACATACGAACAGCCAGTTTTTGTTCAATGTCTTTAGGAAGAAGACACGGTGCTACTTGAGCCCGCATTCCCAGCCCTGTCCAGCTCCGTCCACACAGCCAGTCTTTTTTGCCCCTTTATTGGTCTATACAATTTTTTTCACAGTCAACCTCATTGCCAATTCCGTCACTGGGCTTCCCTTCCACATCCACCCTGTCTAATCCCTTCTACCCTATGCTCAGAAGCCAGCCCCCCCCCCATCCCAGTGCAGGGCTAGTGAAGTTGGGCAAACTATCCCTGACCTCCCAGCTCATAAGCAACTGCTTCTTGTCATCCTTCCTGTCGCCGTGTCACCTCTGTCACATGTTAGCCGAAGGAATCATTCGAGATATATTCATCAAGTGAATACATAAATATTTGTTGGTGATAATTAACTTGAACAGAGGACTTGGCGGCCCCCACGACAGGCTGGAGTCAGAAATGCAGCACTGCCCTCTTCTCTCTGCCTTTGCTCCCCAAGGAACGGCTGCCCCCAACTCCCACTATTCAATCATTAGCCACAGAGGAGCGGCAGCACCTTCTGGGGCCGAGAACAGGGTGAAACTGTGAGGAAGGGAAGCCCTCATTTGCTCCGAGGCTCCGAGGTGAGTAATGTAGGCTTTATTTTTGTGCTGTTTCTGTCACAAGCCAGTGTGACTTCAGAACTGTGTTTTCCCTTTCCGTCCTCGCCTCAACCCCCGGGGCCTGAGTGTATTTTAATTCACATCCACAAACCGGTATATAAGGCACAGAAATGAACCAGGATATACGTTTCTATATGTGTCTTTGTGCCCGTGCATACCTGTATAGGTGTGTGCCTGGGCATGCAAAGGGTAAAGAGTAGCCTCGGCTATCATTTGTCACGCTATGCCAGCCGCCTTGTTTATTGAAGAGGCCTCTCGTTGGGATCTGGGGTTTAGCATTTGGGCTGGCAGGACATCAAGTCCCAGGGATCTGCCCATCTCTGCCTTCGCGTTGTGGAGATGACAAAGGACTTGTCTTGCGTTGATCCTGGGGGGTTCTGACTCAGGGCTTCATGCTTGCCTGGCTACTTCCCCAGCCCCAGGGCATACTTTTCTCGTGTAAAACCTTAACTGTCCTAAAAACAGATCCCAAGACCCAGTCGTGCATTTACTGCACATTTGGCGTGTGACCAGGGATGGATGGCCTGTTCATTGGCTACATTTTTTTCTTTTAAATTTTATTATCAATTTTATTGTATTAATAATTAGTTTTCTCTGGGTGTTTCTCTTGATGTATCTCCTCGTAGAAATGCTATTAAACATTCTCTGGGCTGGCTCCATGTAAGCAAAAAGATTTTTCCTGGCGGGTGTTTCCGAACTTTGCCCAGGTGTGTGGAATCACGCTGGTGAACTTCCACACAGAATCCCAGGGCCCTCAGCACCCCTTCTCCAACCCCGAATGTGAGGTTTATCGTAAACTAATGACTGTGTAAGTAGGATGAGGGGTCCTGAGGAAGATGAGGTCACGAGGCCACCCTTTCCACTTAGAGAATGTTTGAAACTAAGAAACTTTGTTCTCAAATGTAACGAAAGATTCTTCTCTTTTTAATTATTAAAAGTGAAATCAATAAGAAGAGGGCCAAAAATATACCTGGAGATAAGAAAGTTTAGAAAAAGCAGAGCCCTTGCTGTGTTGAGGGCTGAAGGACTTTCTCCCAAGTTTAGCAGGAAGCCCACCTGTGTGACCTAACTCAGACTAGCCGGGAGCATGGAGCCTGCTGGTGGGGGGGAAAGACCATGAACACACATAGTTTGGGCCTCATTTTCTAGTCACTGGAGACAATAAAAGCTATGTCTTTGCATAGTTTAACCAACCAACACTCTGAAAACATATGTTTTTCTGGGTAATTAAAAAAAAATCATTTCCCTACCACATGACCAAATCCCAAATGGATGGCACAAATGTCCGTGCTCTGAGTGGGTGTTAAAATACTGCTGGGCCAGTTCCTGAGGCGTGATGTACCTACAGCAGATATCAACCTCCCACTGGCAAAAAAGCCAATGTGGATTACAGGCTGGCCTGAAAGATATGCTGGCTTACACTTTCCAAAGATCATCTACAACCCGATATCACTCAAATGACTGCAAAGGGGTACTTTACTAACACTGCGATTTGACAGGCACACTTCCTAAGATACCTAATACACCTGTGCAGACACTGCCAATAGGCACAAGTGGCATGACATGTCATATACAGTAGTCCCCAAATCAGATTCAGGCTGGTAATGGCCACTGTTCAGGGAGACAAACCCCAATCAATCGACCGGTATTGAAACTCCCCGAAGCTCGTCATTCAAAAACCACTACTCCAAGGCAGCAAGCCTTCTTCACTCAGAGAACAAAGAGTTGAAGTGATGGTCCCGTATAGATGCAGTGACTCAATGACGTCTGAGTCACCACAAGCCCTTTGTCAAGAGGACAGGATTCAGCCCTGAACAGCAGGCAGGCCAATTTAAGTCGTGCTTCACAGTGACCCCATTTGGTTTCCTACCCTCCTGCATCTGGAGCACGGTGATAGAAGCCGGATCCCCAGCCTTTTAGTTTCATATCAGACATGGAACAGGGAACCTGAAAAATTATTAGTCACTTGCAAAAAAAATCTCTTTTTTGAAGTAGAAAATGCATATAAAACATATACGTAATACATACATATAAAGCACACACACACACACACACACATTGTGTTATTTGGTTCAAAGAAGTAAACAGCACAAAAAGTTGAAAGAGCCTAGTGCCTACTATGTATTAGTGCCATGCTGAGGCACAGAAATCTATTTTCTTAGTTACTCCAATGGGCAGGTCTACATTTACCCAATAGGACAGTCTCCCATGGACATCTCAACTGAGCTCAGGTCTACTGCGTAACTCCTGCAGAGAAAGTGTGTATGAAAAGAGTGTTTCTTTTCCAATAATGACTGCACTGGGGAATGACCTAAAATGGCCAAAGTTCCCAATCTGTCTTTAAGAAGAAGGGTTAAGTACAAAAATCCCTTTAAACAATAATGGAATTTATGTGTGAAACATTACCCTCTTTGAACATGTTTAGAAAGTGGCTCTCCTTTTTCCCCTCCGACTAATAACAATTCAACATTATTTAACATAATCCTACCGACAGGTAATTTCTGACACAAAATTTATTACTGGCTTGCCCTCTGAGGGCAAGCTTCTCTATTAATGTTTCCTTTAAAAGGCTACAGCATACATTAGATTCTCAAACGGTCTCCCCATGTTTTCCTTGGAAACTTCTACTTTCTGTGGTATTTTACATTGCCCAAATCTCTGTTTTAACTGTATCCTTACACACACACACACACACACACACACACACACACACAGAGAGAGAGAGAGAGAGAGAGGGAGAGAGGGAGAGAGGGAGGGAGGGAGGGAGAGGGCTCAGACCACACTTCCATGGATGCCTGGGAACACAGTCAGTGTATAGCATTTTTCTCAACCATTATTGGGTTTAACCGTAAGTGGATAAACAGTCACACTAACATTGCATATACTGCAATGATATTTATTTGTTTATTTATTTATTTATTTATTTATTTTTGGTCTCTAAGAGAGTACATGACTGACTGAGAAGGAAGGCTTGGCTTTAATACAGGCATGCTGGGAAATAAGAGAGCTGCAGGTTGCCTTTATCCTTCTCCAAATAGGGCTGGTGAGACGTGCAGCTGGTGCCCTGATTGGTGCCCTGGGTCTTTCACCACGCCACGCATTTGAGTCTGCTCAGAACACGTTTGTGATGCTGACTCATTCTGAGAGATGATCTTGCTCCTGGTGAGTCAGAGAGAGGCGAGGTGTTTCCCCACCTGCACTTAACCATACAAGGCCATCGCTACCTGGAGACTTACGTCATCTGACCCCAAGAGAAACAGGCCATCTCTGCCTTTTCTGGAACAGCTCTCCTGGCATTTTGAGCTTGTGGGTTGGGGTGGGCATATGGCATCTTTCCTTTGAGAGGGTCTGGTCTAGATGGATAGGAAGGTGGCAATGTGGTGTCAAGATAAAAGGTAGTAAAAAGAGGTGCCCTTGCTAGCTAACATCCAGTCATATCTGTCACCCAAGGTACAGATCCATTCTATCACCGAGAAACCCCACGATCCCTTCTGGGTATCTCCCCTCTGCATCCGTATTATAAATAATTCTGATATGGCTTACATCAAAATCTACCCGTAAGTTACTCCATGAACTATGTATCCCTGAATACAGTGATGGGTTTTTTCCTGAGGAAAACTTGGGGTTCCCCAATATCATCAGAAGGGCGAGGGTGTTTCAGGGAGACCTTTGCCTTACTTTGTCCTAATGGGTAACCTGCTTCTGTGAAAAAAACACAGGTAAATTCTCAACTTCAAACTCTTCCTCCAAGGTTAAGAAAAAGATGTGCTTACCATCAAGGCCCAGGGGGAAAGTCCTGTTCCTCATCTTCAGTGAACTACGAGGTGTTTGTAGAAAGATAAAGAAGTATAAGATATGTTCCGTGGGGGTGTGGTGCGGTGTGGGGGAAGGGGATGCCTCAGGACCCGTGCAGAGATATTCCTTCCCCCTGAGGGACCAGTCACATGATATAGTATAGAGTATAGTTTATTCAGGGCATGGGGAGGGGGGTTAAGAGGGTAGTAGAGACAGAGAAAGGGACAGTAGAGAAGTAGAGGCTGCCCATGGCCATGAGCATGTGAAGAGAGGGGGAAGGGAAGGAGGAAGGGAAGAGCTCAAGAGGGCAAGAAGGAAGCAAGAGTAAGAGCAAGGAGGGGGCAAGCAGCCCCTTTTATAGTGGGCCAGGCCTACCTGACTGTTGCCAGGTAACTGTGGGGTGGAGCTTCGGCAGAATGCTAACTACACACAAAAGAGGCTGGGGAAGCATGCAGGCCCTCCCTGAACATCTCCCCAGCAACACAACACAGCAATCTCTGTCTGTCTGTCTCTGTCTCTGTCTCTGTCTCTGTCTCTGTTCCTCTCTCTCTCTCTCTCTCTCTCTCTCTCTCTCTCTCTCTCTCTCTCTCACACACACACACACACACACACACACACACACACACATGAAACAAACCAGAAATTGCCAAGATGGCCCAGGCTTCATAGTGGCCACTAAATTCCCAAGACCTCATGGAAGCCTGAGGTTCAAACTCTCCCTCCTGAGAGGCTGACCTTTATCTGAGGTCCCTCGCACATTAGGGAAGAGATAAATTCCTGGGTTCCTGGCCTATTAGCAACTCAGCCATCCATTTCTCATTTGAAGGAATTTCTAAAAGCTGTATTCTTATCTTCAGGAGGCCCTGTAAATGCAGTTCTTGTGTTTTCATTGGGTTTATTTAGCCTGGGGGATTCAAGGCCCTCTGTTTAGGCAGTAAATTTCCCCCTTTGTGTGAATGTATGTGGTTAATATACTTAAAAATCCATCAGGCAGGGCTAACAAAAATGCAGCCGCCTTTACACAGCAGTTTTTTGGCAAGAATATAGTCATTCTGGATGGCTGAGTAGTGCTTCTAATTGAATTGTGGTCACTAAGCCCAATACTATCAACCTCTGTGAAAGCCCAAGCCCGATACCTAGTGAGCACACACTTTTCCTTCTCTCACCCCTGGCCCAGATGTCACAGGGGCACAGAAGAACCCCAAGGCGAGCAGGAGGCAGGGCTAGCACCTAAACGCATAAACAGATTCTATGAAGGCTTGGCTCTGGGGCCTGAAAGGGCAATGTAGAAGACCTGGCAGCAGGGGTCATAGTGACTGGAAGGCCACAGACTTGCAGTAAAAGGTCACCACAAGTCCTAAGTTACCTCTGGGAGGCTTCCAAGCCTTGGCTGACCGCCATGTTGACATTTTGCCATTTGAATCACATTGTCTGACACTCTAGCCCTGGGAGTCCCCTAGCCTCCTGCTGTGAGAACTCAGTTTGTGGTCCATTTGCTGATCTTGTATGTTTCCTGCTGTGAAGCCTAGGTCGCCTAGGCCGGCCTCCCTATCATTCTCTTCTCTGCCATTTTTGCCAGGGCTTTGTCAACAGGCTAATGTGTGGGATAGCAGAGGGGTTCTGGCAGCGAGCAACACACACACACACACACACACACACACACACACACGCACACACATACCTCTACAGCTGGGCAACACTGCTCCAAGAGATAAAACTTCCCCCCCTCAGCCCACCTCACAATCGGGGTGGCCTTAGTTCCCCATTGTGAGCCTTTGAAGCACGGATGGAAGAGAGGAGTAACCTGTTCCTCCTCTACCATTTCCTCTTAGCTAAAGACAAACCAGAATTAAGCTAAGAAGGCTGTAGGGAGATTGTGCTCTTTAAAGTTTCACCAAGTTTAGAGATAGCAAAGTGTTTCCTATAGTCATCGTCTGAACCTGAACGTCCTTCCCCCCAGGTTCATGTTTCCGGCATTGCTCTCCAGTGTGTGTGTGTGTGTGTGTGTGTGTGTGTGTGTGTGTGTATGGGGGGGTTATGGAGGCTCTGCAACCATCAGGAGATGATGCCTGCAGGGAGGAAGCCAGTCACTGGGGCGAGCCTTTAAAAGTCACGTATGAGTTCTGCGTCTTAGTCCGCTGTGATGGGAAGAGGCTCCACCACACTCTCGTGCTGTGATGAACTGTTCCTGCTATGATGGACAGAAATCCTCTGAATCCATGAGCCAAGTAGGGATTGTTCTTGTCAGAGACTGTGGTCACAGCGTTTAAAAGAAAACAATACTTGTATCCATCGAAGGGATTGGATTCACTCAACAAATATTGTCCCGCCCCGGCTCTCAGTAAAGGTAGTGACAGAACAACACAGTAAGTACTCTTGGCTTGACTGACCCATCCCATATGTGATGGAAGGGGCAGAAAGGGAATCCTGAGATCGGTCAACACCACTGAGCTACCCTGATGGGAGTGGGCTCAAAGATTATTGAACCTAGAAGCAGGTGTGGTCAGGGCTCAGGAACACAAGACAGACAGCTGTATGCTGTGCAGCAAAAATGGCTCCAAAGCCAAGATCAGATTGTCACACAGACCTAGGGCCTAAGAGGAACTAAAATAATGGATGCCGTGCCTAAGGTATGTCTATTTTATTCAAATTAGTTGAGCTTATACCTGACCCTTCATGACCTGCCATGCTACCTCAGATTGCTACTATTTAGGATATGTGTCTTGGTGCTGCACTGTGGGAAAAAGCTATTTAAAGTTGTTCCCTTATTATAGCTAGATATAGCATGCTCTGCAAGAAGGACCTAGATTAAGGCTGATCATCAATAACTAATTACTACTGATTAATATCTGTGCCAATAACTATATTATTAGCCCATTAAATTTAAGCTAGTTAGGAAGAAATATTGAGATCCTGTTCTTGTCATATTTGAGTCAGACAATACTTATGCTTACAAGGAGCTGAGGTCCCCGTGTTAATAGTCACTGCCCTAGTATTGCTCTCACATCATCATGTCAAACTGTCAAGCTGCCCGAGGGACCGTGAGGCACTTCTGTACCCAGGCTTGAAAAAAAGCAATGTTCTGGAAGGAGTAAACAGTGAAATGTGATTTCCTACCATTGTTTTGAGGTCATTGATCCTTGACATTATGTCTGGGATCACAGCTTGTTTAATGTGTGTGGGGAGAGGGAGGAGGGGGAACCAGAGTGGCCGAGACCTGGATGACAGAACACTGACCTCCAGGTCAGCCCTCAGAGCTGCTAAACTTGCCTAGACCCAGTCATAGGCTAGCGAGTAACTTCTATATGGATTAGCTCTCTTCTGCAGCTGTTTCTCCCCTTTCATATTAAAAAAAAAAACTAAACTAAATACAAAGCAGTTCCTGAAAGAGTCTTTCTAGCTTTCCCGCTTGAAGTCTTCTCTTCACTACTTCCACACCACTCTTGCCAAACCACAACTTGAAGGATATCAGAGAGCAACCCACGAACATATGTGGCAAGGAACGATGTTCTTAGCCACCTTCTAAGAGGTAGTAAAAGTCAAAACACAGTGAAGAGAGTGTACAAGAGTAACGGCATGTGACTGTGTGTGTGTGTGTGTGTGTGTGTGTGTGTATTTGAGTATGTGTGACTGTGTCTGTATGTGTATGTCTCTCTCTCTCTCTCTCTCTCTCTCTCTCTCTCTCTGTGTGTGTGTGTGTGTGTGTGTGTGTGTGTGTGTGTGTGTGGTGGGGAAGGAGATCTATATGGCACAAGAGGAAGCCATGTAAGGTCTCTCAGAGTCCCTTGTGTCATGATTAATAAGCAGAACTCACAGCCTGCAACACTACCCAGGAAGCGCTTTGTCCTGTGCTGCACAGTGTTTGTTTCAAAGGTCTAGGGCTAGAGAAAAACAAAGGAAGCCAGGGGGAGAAAAAGTAGTGTGGTTTAACTGTGCTGTTGAAGGCTCCAGAGAGTGGCGACTGTAGTCTGGCCTTTCATTTTGTTGGGATAATGTTTTCCCAAGTGCGTGCATGCTAAAAAGCAAAGCCTGCTGACTGGATAAAGTATGTAGGCATGAAACCTACCAAGAATTGGAACATAAAATACAAAAAAGTCCAGATCCAAAATACCAGAGAAGGGTCCTAGACAGATCAGTTAGTATACCTTGGCAGCTACACATTCACTCCTAGGAATGTAAGCCAAATGAAAACCCCATACACCTGGATGTCACACACACGCAGAGTCTCCTCACAGCTCATCAACGACCTCAGTCAAACCTGCCTGACAGTTTCTGAGAGAACTTCTACCTGTTTGAGATGCGCAAGATCTGAACACCCAGTTGCATGTCGTAGCATGCAACGTCCTCTCCCTAGTTTTGCTGTCTGTCTAGACAAGATGTTTACAAAATAGGGAGCTGCTCTCCTATGGAACAAGGATTCAGAAGATCAATGATTCGGTTCTCCAAAGGTAATACCTCAGCAGACGACCAATACAGAACGAAAACACACCGAGGCCATTGGTGAATGGAAGAGTGTGAGGAGACAATTCTGCATGGGTTTTAGAGTCCATCAAGCCACACTCAAAGGCTCTGCCATCGAATGGCAGCCATGTGCACGGCACACTTATAAATCTGGGAATAATTTACTAGAACGTGTCAATTTAGATAACTATTGTATCAATAAAAACTTGATGCCACCCCATCACCTTAAAGCTCCTCATGATGTATGTTCATCAGCACCCCCAAAACCAAGTCAAACCCCATACCCATTATTCTAACATTCTCCTCCTTTATAATTGTTAATTTCAAGAATGTCATGTACGTGGGCTCCTATAGTATATAATCATTCGAAACTGGCCTTTTCTGTGAACTTTAGTTTTTCCCTAGACATATCCAGGTCAATACGGCATTACTTTGATTGTTGGATAATATTTCATGGTGTGGTTTACCACATATGGTTAATTAATCATCTACTGGAGGACACCTGGAAACATACAAGCTTCTTTTTTAAATAGTCTGAATTCGTGAATTCCACAGGTTACATTATTTGTATGAAATAAAATTTATCTCGACACAGGGAAATGTATCAGGCCACAATCAACTTTAAATTGCCGGGTTTAGTATTATACACTAACCATGTGTTTTTTACATTTTGGTAACAGTATAAATTTCTACATGGTAAGTCTTAATTGGCTTCTACTTGTGAAACGATCAAACAGAGTTGGTTTTCTGCCTGGGTATATTTTCGTTTACATTTATTTTTTGGTGATTTAGCAGCAGTAATGTTTTGAACAGCATCTATTGAGTCTGTTATTTTCTAGATGGAAAAACTGAATCTACAAACTCCAAGGTTGATAAATATTTTCTTAGATTTTTTGACTTTTTTTTTAATTCTAGCATTGAAATTATAATATATCATTTATAATATATCATTTCACCCTTTCTCTCCCTCTAAACCCTCCTATATACCCCTCTTTGCTCTCTTTCATGGCTTATTTTAAACTATTGTATAAATATATGCATATATATATATATACATATACATATATATACATACACACATCTATATTCCTAAATATAACCTACTCTCTCTATAGTGTTACTCATATGAGTATTTTCGGGGCTGACCGTTTGGTACTGGATAACCAACTACAGTGTTCTTCCTAGGGGAGGGTTATTTCCCCTTGGTTGTCTATAACTTTGTGTAGTGTCAAGGCTTTGTAGGTATTCCCCAGCCAGTTTTGGCCTGTCTATTGCTGTTGTCCTTCCTTGTTCAGCTCCTGCTTAACAGTCATGGTGATAAGACTTTATGACATTACTAGGAGAAACAATCTCAGTCCCCCTGAATCTCTGGCTCTTACAATCTTTCTGCCTCTTCTAAGATGTTCCCTGAGCCTTAGGCACAAGAGTTGTTTTGTTGTTGTATCCATTGGAATTGAGCTCCACAACTCTGCATTGTGATTAGTTATGCTTTTTTTTTTTTTTTGTAATGGTCTCTGTCTAGTAGAAAGAGAAAGTTCCTTGAAGAGTTGAGAGAACTAATGCATCTTGTTTTATGAGACAGCACTTCATGTTGTCCAGTCCAGCCTGGAATTTCCTATGTAAGTAGCCAAGGATATACTTAAATTTCAGAGCCTCCTGTCTCCTCCTCCCAAGTGCTTAGATTAGCAATGTGGACCACCAAACCCAGTTTTGCCAATTAGTTTTGATCTACTTTGCTCAATTCTGCAAGATTTCTACTGTCACCAGAAGCTTCATGTATAAAATTCCATCTTCCCTTTTCTGTCACCTCATGCCCTTGACATAGCATAGACAATAGCACTCATTTCAGGAGAACTTGCCAGGGACCAAGTGCTTGTCATTTACTCTAGCCTACATCACCAGTGCCTTTGCAAGTGGTCTCCATCACTGTTGCCAGGGCAGAGGCAAGGAATCCGAGACCCAGGGAGGGTATCCTGTCCTCTGGCCATATAACTTCCGAGTGCTGTGTTCAGGATTCACATATATGGGGCTCATGCTGGAGACTGGGCCTTGGCTCTTTGCTGCCATCACTACCTTGTACCCCCATGCTGTGTGCCCAGCTGCCAAAATGCCTTTTTGCTTCCCATCCTCCCATGGCTTCCTCATCTCATATTGCTCCTGAATGCATGACTTTCTGTTCTCCTTATGTGTCTCTAGATAATGGCCCTTTCTCAGTCAGGTGCATGTGAATATGGAAACACTACATAGAGCCTTGGTCTCATTTCCCTCCACCACTGTCATCTAGGAAATGGAGACATGAAGAGAGGTCCGAGGGAAGCTATCTCCCCAGGAGAGACTGACATGGCAACTATCTAGAAACTTCTCAGATGACTATCTTTAGGACTTCACTTTTTTTTTTCTCACTCTCTCTCTCTCTGGTTCATTTTCCCCTTATAAATGGATAGAGAGAAATGGAGAAAAAAAAAGAAAATGTGAAACTTACTGGCATCTTGCTGTTAACTAGGTGTGTCTCACAGCTCCTTCAAGAATAACACACATAGAAAGGACCCCAGTGTGTCTGTATGTACGCTTAGAGCATCCTTCGCAACTCCCATCCTCATGGCTTTGGCTTTGATACCACTTGGATGGCGCCGCTGATATGTTCTCATTTTCATCTTTCATTGGTCACAGAGGGAATAAAGCCTTTCTTGCAAATTAGATTTTGGTTTAATAAAAAAAGAAGCTTTGAAAGCCTGCCTGATGCAAGCTTCCTAGTACCTGTTTTCCAGACACTTGGGATGCTGAAGCAGGAGAATTGTATGTCCAAGGCCTGTCTGAGCTATAATGAGTTCAAAGACTTAGTTGTGATTACATCTCAAAGAATAAAGTCAATCGTGGGCTTAGGCTAGAGCTCAGGGGTAGATCCCTCGCCCAGCATCGCGAAGCCTTCGGTTGGATGCCCAGTGCCCTGACCCCCATCCAGGCTGCCAACAAAACTTTGATCTCATCCATAAACTGTGCATTAGCCAGCTGTTCTTCTTCTTCCCTCCAGCCCCTCCCATCCCTGAGGTCTCAGATAATTAAATTAAATGTGCTAGGGCTTTGCCTGCTACATTGTTTTCTCATAAAAGAGATCCAGGAGAGCCATGCTGAAAAGCTCTGCACGCAGTTGCTCAACGGCTCCTGTGCATCCTGGAACCATCTGCCGGCATCCCCACTGCAAACTTCCAAGACAGATCAGGAAGCTCAGGGATGGATGGAGTGAGTGTTAAGGATCGTCCCTAAGGGACGATGAAGAAAGGATGATCTCAAGATACAGGGATGTGAACGGTTAGAACTGGAGAAGGGAAGGAAGGAAGGAAGGAAGGAAGGAAGGAAGGAAGGAAGGAAGGAAGGAAGGAAAGAAGGAAGGAAGGAAGGAAGGGGAGAGGTAGCTCTCTTCACCCATTCCTACTCTATACCATGATACCTAATGAATCTACCCTCTCAAGTGTGGCTACAGCTCTGTGTGTGTGTGTGTGTGTGTGTGTGTGTGTGTGTGTGTGTGTGTGTGTTTTGCAGGTACATAACGTGTGGGAGAGGGCATGACCTATATATGTATGGGGAAGTCTACAGATGACATTCTCTGTCCTGTTCTATCACTCTTCATTTTTGCCATTGACACAGTATCTCACTGAATCTGGAGCTAGGCTGGTGACCAGAAAGCCCAGGATCCTCCTACCTCCATCTCCCATAGTTCCTGGTTTCCAGGCATTTGCTTGACCATCTAGATTTGTTTCATGGGTGCTGAGGATTTGAACTTAGGCCCTCAAGCTTGAACATCGAGCGAGTTTTACCCACAGAGCCATTTCTCAGGTGTCTGTAATTCTTTGTAATTACTTGCTTATTGATCTCCTTTGAACTTACAAGAAATGGAAATGAAGTCATAGGTGACACTTCTGACAGAATCGGGTCACATGAGCAAGGCAGGCAGTACTGCCTTAAGGATTGCTGTGTAGACAGGCTGGGTGGCACAGAGCTGGAATCACAACTACTTAGAATGCTGAGGCAGGAGAATGGCATACTCAAGGCTAGTTTAGGCCAAGGAGGGAGTGGAAAGCCAGACTGGACATCTTGATAAGACTGCGTTTCTCAATAAAAATATCCAGTGGATGCTGTGAGCGTTGCTCAGTGCCTAAGTGTTCAGTTGCTGTACTTAAAGCCCTGGGCTCAACCTCTAACACAACAAAATACCAAATCAAAAGAGCATTGTGCAGTCTGTCCAAGCACTTAGGCATTCCGGATTGTGAGGTCGCTTCCCACTGTGATTCTCAAAGGAAGCCCCTGCTAAAACAAAGCAAGTGAGCAACCAGGATTGCTGGGAAACCTTAAACATCAGAGTTGCTCATTTAGCGGCTAGAAAGAGACAGGCCCCTGATGATGGACAGGACTGCAGAGGTACCCCCATCCACAAGTCACACCAGCTGTCATCCCTGGCAGCTGTCCCTCAAAGGAGGCTTCTGTCTCAGCGAGGTGGGCTGTGAAGGCCTTCCCAATGTGCCTTTCCAACCCTATAGACGTCATGTCATTACAGACGATGTTGGCAAATATCATCTTCTAAAATTATCTAACATTTCCAGACTCTGTTTCAGAAAGAATTCTAATCATTGGAGTGAAATACAAGTGCAGCATACATTGTTTTCTAGCTGCACTTTTATAATTAGCATTATTTGACTATGAAAATCCCCAACAAAGTCAGAGCTAATTCTATCTATATCTAATAGATATCATATATCATCTATCACATAGTATATAATACATAGCATATATATATATATATATATATATATATATAATTTGTGGTGGCATATCTATATCATCTATATCTATAACTACATCTATACCATCTATGTGACTATTCAGTATCACTGGCTTTCATCAATTGTTCCTGCCTCAGAAATCTGGCATACCTTGTGCCATAGCAGGTCCTAAGGCCCCAGACCCTGGAAAGAGGGCAGCGACACAAAAGAAGCCAGCAAGCTTCTGAGCACAGGGTCTGCTGAGTCTCCCCACATGGCCCATTAGCAGTCAGGTCTGTGCAATGAAGTATCCACAGAAACACAGAAGGACAGTGTTGGGGCAGGTAATGGGACAGCTCTCTCATTCCTCCCCTGCTCAGCTGTATTTTTGTAGTATTTTTCATAAAATGTAGCAAGTGTTTTCTTGAGTTCTGTGAGCCGTTTGAGTAAATTCACCCAACTGAGGAACTGAGCTGTGGGATTGACAGCTTGTGGGTGGGAAACCTAGGAAGACCACCTGGGGGTAGTGACAGGCAGCAGAGGAGGAGACAGTCTTGAACGCTGTCTGCAGGACCTGATGCTGTGAGAGGCTGTGTTTGAGAACTGTGCATTACCCTGGAGGAGAGGACTCCCAGCAGGCGTCTGCACAGAATGACCGTCTGCTGCTGTCTGCGTGCTGGGGGTGTTGGCAGAGCATCTCCCAACCTATCAGGTGTGGGAAATGATCCGGGCTGTGAGCATACACTAAGAGAAACCAAGCTGAGCTGCGGATTTCCTTTCTGCAGCTTCAGTAGCTATTGTCTGTCTGTCTGTCTCTTCCTCTCTATCATCTATCCTGCATATACTTCAAATGAGCTTAAGTAAAACTCTACGGGAGAAACTTAAGCTGAAGGAATTTAGTTCAGAGCTGGACCTTTGATCATACTCTTCAGATAAAACTGCCACGCAGTTTAAGGAGGAGGGACTGTCTCTAATCTCACGGATGTACTACACAGAAACAAGCGTCTTTGTCTCCCAGAAAATCCTCATGAAAATCTGTCAATCAGCAAAGCCATGAGCGGAACCTCACTATCTGAATGTGCAGTCTAAACAGCTGTCATGTTTTGCCTCTTCTACGTCACATACATAAATACTTGAAATAAAATAAACCAAAATATGATTTGTTCCTTTACTGAAAATGATAAAAACTCTTTAATATAGAGTATAAGACTATGACCCACTTTAGACTAAGAGCCCCTGTAAAGGCCGTGAGGAAAAACTGCTAGTCTCATAAGCTGCTTCTCTTGCCGTGGAATGTATATCAAGCAAGGTCTACTCAACAGAGGGATACAGGATGATGGGTAGAGGAGGGTTAACAGAGGAGTTTGACCCCCAGGATGTTCAGTCACTCATTCTGGTTGAAGGTGAGTGATATTATGCTTGGTTAATGGGCTCAGCAGTGATAATTACACAGGATACAAAGGATGACCAAATACACCACAAGCCATTGTAATTCCTGAGAAACGTCTAACGAAATCAAGTGTCAAAGGAAGCTGTGGATGACAGTTTGGAAAATGACCATTGTCCAACACAAGAAGCCTGCTAGCCCTCAACATGACTCTGAGCCTCTGCACACATCTCACACCCGAGTAAACCTGTTAACGGTTTTGTGGCCATCAGTGAATCAGTCTTAGTTCTGGCTCCTTAGTTGCCAAGGTGGGAAATCAGTATACCACAGAAGAAGCGCTGCATGCTATTCTTCTGTCTTCACAGAACCCAAACACAGGGAACATACATGTCTGTATCCAAATCTGATTTGTGGAGCTGATTGGAGGAGTCTTTTTGTCCCTTTACTCCCAGTCAGAATCAGTGTGGTATCAACTGTCAAATCCTTACAACCACAGAGAAAAGTGGTTAAAAAAATTAATCAATCAAGCCTGGAAGGTCTACCACAAATACTCTGTCAGAATTACAACCTTGCACACCAAGGTTACATGAAGAATACTCTGGCAGGGATATCTGTCCAACAACAGCCTGTCTGACCCTGGACTAATGCCAGTCCCCACAGTGACTCCTATAGCCATAAATGAAAGAAACCACAAGCTCTACACCGTTTGCCCTTTGAGGCTTTCCTTGATATCTCCTTGAGGATGTCTTTAGGTTACTATGGCTCACACATTCCCATTGAAATGCTTTGTCATTCCCAAATAAATTTGCCATCTTTTGAGAAGGCCTGTTATTTACATTGATATCCTGGAGACCATGCTAGCTCCCACTGAGCTTGGAAGCCCTCTTTTAGCAGCACAGGACATGATCACACCTGCTCTGGCTCTCTGGGGGGTGGAGGAGAGGACAGAGACTCTGGTGTTTAAAGAGAGACTAGTGTGCTTCTAAGACAGGACTGAGAGCTCCAGTTACTCATCCTCCTCAGTGTAGTCCAATATCAAACTGGGAAAAATAAAAGCTTCTAAATTGTCATGGGAATCTTCCCACAATGGTGTGCATGAAATAAGATTTGTTTGGAAGCTAGATCCTTCAGATCTACCGAATTGCTCTGGATATTTGTCCTGTTCTGAAATCAAATCTCTCCAAACATCTCCCAAGGGCACTGTTACCATTTTCTATTTGTAGAAATCACACTGGAAGTGAAATATCCGTTGGTGTTACCAAGGGTCAGCAGAAAATTATTGTGGAAGAAGACCCAGGTGATAAACTGCCCATTTCTAGGATTGCTCCAGAGACAGTGTCTGTTCCTGGTGCTCAAGTGTCTATGCTCTCTCAGAAATCAGTAACAGGGTCATGGAAGAGCACAAGCAACTCGTAGCTATTTGGTCTTTCAGTTCCAAGATGGTCTTGTCAACATGGATTTTTGTAGCTGGGAAGGAAAATTAAAAACACAGCTGAATCTGCCAAGGAGAGAGCAGAGCCAGTAATTTCTGAGTTTGCCTCCACAAGGTTCAACTGGCCATTAACTATAGTCTCTTGTGGTTAGGCTAAAACATCACACATTTTAGCTCTCACTCCAAATCAGAGGCCTGTTCCCAGTGCAGATTCTGCGGTGTGTCAGAATCAGTGCCATACTGTCCTGTCTTAGCCCTAAGTCACTAAACAACCTGAAATCATTTTTACCATCCAAAATTGCTATCATCTGCTAATAACAATGCTACCAGTACTAATAATGAATGTGTTCTTACCCTTGAAAGGGACACAACACTAAATTTTTACATATATAATATCTCATCTATTCCTAAGGACAACTATGGGAATTGATTGTTTATCCTCACAGTAGGGATGACGTACCCCAGACATGGGGAAGGTAAGCATGTGGCCTTACCACATGGGAATTACTTGGTAGGACCAGGGCTTGGACCTGGCCACAAGGTCATGCTCTCACCAATTCAGGAGACTTCATTTGTGGAAAACAAGCAAACAAAATGACAACAGAAATAATACCCAAACCTTGTTTTGTTTGGACAGGAAAAGAGGAAGAGACAATTCTAGTATGTTCTTCTCTCAATAATTTAATGTGCAAAGTAAGGCACCGTAGTGCCTCTCAGCATCTGTGACTCACGGAGTGCTGTTATGGAAATAAGCTGCAGTTTAGGTCATGCAGTATCATTAGATCATTCTAATGTATGCAGCACAATGCAAGAAATCTAGTCACTTGCCCTTTGGAGGAGGAAAGCGCGAGTTTGTCTGAGTTAGGACCTCTCTGACTTTGAAATTACACCCCTGTCTCAGATCTCACTGGTTTGGCTGCCCAAATATTTAGCAAAAGTGATTCTGAGATGCTCTCCTTCCTTGTGTTTAGTTTGAAAGGGTAGCCATTCTTCTGGGCTGTTTTACATCCCAAAGTCTCATTTAAAAAGTGTACCATATCCTTCCAAGGGACAATATCTGGTCAGAAAGGCAGTACCTTTAGGAAAGGACCAGGAAATCCCACTATTTATATCTCCTGGGCAGAAGGGCTCGCGATGTCATGATTTAGGAGGTCTTGGCTTAAGGCGCTGTGGTAGGCACGATAAAAGTGAAGTTAGGGATCATATGTCCCAAGCAACCCAGAGCACCATGCCAGAGGTGGGCGGGTGACATCCGTCTGCTGAGCTTGTGACGCCAGGCAACTTGAACAGGGGTGTCATGAAAACCAGGCTGGCCCCTCCGATTTCAAAAGCTCCAGTTCCTATCCACTTTGCTTTGATGGTGTGCAAAATGGGTCTGAAATGTGATCTCTAAATTATTCCCAAGGTTGCCGCTGCCAAAAGAAAGAGCCATAAGCCAGACCCTTCCATGTTCAATCTTCATCGCCAGCTTTGAAATTAAGACCATGCTGGTGGGAAGGGTTGGGAAGTAGAAAGGGGGAGGCCTCTGTGCCCTCCAATTTGGACTAATATAACTTATCCCTACAAGACAAGTATAAACACACAGGTAGGTACTTGCTGAACAAAGGTTGATCTATATAAACAGAACTGCCTAAAGACTGGGCTACACCATAGGAGGTGAGGTAGCCTTTCTCTCTCTCTCTGTCTCTGTCTCTCTGTCTCTGTCTCTGTCTCTCTCTCTCTCTCTGTCTCTCTGTCTCTCTCTCTCTCTCTCTCTCTCTCTCTCTCTCTCTCACACACACACACACACACACACACACACACAGGATCTACTCTGTGTAGATGATAGTTTGAGCTCTGTGAACACAATAAATGAGAAACAAAAGCCCAGACACGATTCCTGAGTTCAGAGCATGTCACTGAGCACATGGTGGCTACTGAGTGATTGACTCTTCATTTGGATACCCATAGATTATGAGGCTTTTCGACGGGAAAGTCAATAAGGCTTTTCTGAGGTTATTTTAAAGTCACAGGTATCATCAACTCCATGACCTTTTTACAGGTGACTCTACATAGAGAGTAGGCATAGAGGAGCACATAGACATTGGGTTCCGAGGCTTTGGGGTGGGAAAGTCTACAAATACCTATTCAAAATTAGAAATGCTTGAAGGATATTGAGAGGCTGTGGAATGTAAGGACATCAATGGCAACTTAAGGTCTTGAACTTGACGATACTCAGGTTCATAGACCTTTCTGCCCTGAGCAGCTGGACACACTGATAGTCTACCAATGGAAATTGATGCTGGTAGCAGGGAAAACAGAATTGGGAGAAAGGAAAAAAAAAGAGGGGGGAGGGTGAAAGGTCTAGGAATTTCATCCCATTTTTCAAAGAATAAGGAGCCTTGTCCTCATAGGGTTTTTTCTTCCTTCTTTCCTTCTTTCCTTCTTTCCTTCCCTCCTTCCTCCATCCCTCCTTCCCTCCCTTTCTCTCTCCCTCTCTCCCTCTCCCTCTCTTTTTTTTTTTTTTTTTTTTTTTTTTTTTTTAATGAAACATGGTCTTACTTCAGGCTCTGTGTTAAACCCTATCTCTAACAATAAGGCAGAAGATTGATTGAGGACACCTGATGCCCATCTCTGCACACATGTATAATGCACCTCCCATGTTCTCTCTCTCTCTCTCTCTCTCTCTCTCTCTCTCTCTCTCTCTCTCACACACACACACACACACACACACACACACACACAGAGCCTTATCCTTTAATGCCTTGCTCCTTTTCACACTGACTGTTCAGCCATTGTCTACTGAACGCCTACCAAGATCCACGTACTCCAACCGCATGCCCATAGTCTCGTTGGGGAACTGAAATTCTCAAAGGCAGCCAGGCATGTTGCCGAAGGAATCCATAGTGAGCCTGGGGGAATCAGGAGGGCTTGAAAACTTTTCTGGAGAGCTGGCAGAAAGTAGACTAATAACTCAAGGAATGTTTAGGAGACAGGCAGCTTGTATTTTTCCAGGCCTTAAAGAGAGTTAAGTGGGCTGTAATCCTTGAAACCAGAGTTGAGAAGGAGGTAACTAAACTTCCCTGCCCTTCAAGTCAAACAGACATTATATTCATCAAGTGCTTAAATCCACAGCCCCCTTCTCCCAGTAACCGAGCCGAGCTGTGAAAACAGTCACCTGGCTGAGATACTTTCACCAGCCGGCTTGTCCCCGAGGTCAAGGAACCGAAACCAGCAACACATTTCGCCTTTTCATTTCTATTTGCTAATTTTAAGTTTGGTTTGGGGGGCTCTAGCAAGTAACACCAGCACCTTCTCATCCTGTAAAGGAAGAGGAAGGAAGATTTCCCATCCTTGGAGGGAAGACGAGGTGGGGCTCAAGGATTGTCCACCCAAGTCAGGCAGATGGACGTGGCTTTGTGTCCCAGAGTGACTGGCGAGTGGCTTCCCACTGCTAGGGAGGACCTGGCATTCAGGGACCCACCCAGCACTGCCACCCGCCCATCCTGGCTGCTCAGCTCCCTGCTGCAAATAACATTTCTTCCTGTAGTTTTCTTCCTTCCCACTTGGCAGGCTTCATGTCACTAATGGATCTGAAATTAATGGATCCTCTCTCCCTTCCTCTCTTGGACCTCTGACAGTGTCAGCACATTCTGGGAAATTCAGCAGGCAGTTTCTTATCACCTGTGGCTCGTCTCCCAAGCCTGCTTTCTCCACGCCCACTGCTCCCCTAAACACCTAGAACCACGGCATGGAGTGTAAATAAAAAGCATGTTCATCATCTCCTGCGAAACGACTCAGAACTTTCTCCACGTATGGTTGGGACACACCCACCATTTCCCCGAAGACATCGTCTATAGACATATAAAATTCTGTTTAACCAGCATAGAGTAACTACGGAGGGACACGCAAAGTGATAAAGTCTAGGTGTGAACAGTATCGTGGTCTGTTCTTTCCTTGATAAAACGCTAACGAGTGGGTTGATGGTGTTTGCTTTCATTATCAGCAACTGGGTTTGCCTTTCAGTTGCTTGGTTTGCTAGAAAGCCACATTGCGGCTAGTTATGCTGAAGTTATTCAGATCAAATACTTGGGTTCGACTGCTGGATTCTGAGGCAACAGAGATCGTGACTTGTTTGTTACATGCTACCGATGTGACTTTGGGTAAGCGGCAACCTTTCATCATAATAAAGATCATAATAATATCCCTGCTCTACAGATAAGAAAACTGAGACCCAGAGAAAACTGGTGATTGGATTTTGTTCATCATGCTGATATACACAGGACAACATCTTGTACATAGAACGCCTTAGTCAGTCACTGCCATCATCTGAGCCCCTTTTCACACATCGGGGAAGTCCAGGATTCGGCAGCATAGGAACCTCCAGTGGAATGAAGCTACCCCACCTCCTCAGCATTGAACTCTTGACCCCTGCGGTCTCAGCGCTGCACCACTGCCCACTGAGCTAGCCAGCCAAGCAGCCTTGGGGGTTGCAGGGTCACTAACTACCCAGCTTTCGCTTCTAAAGGACTTCAAGCCCTTCTGCTCCCCCTTCCAAAATCCATTCAAGATTTAAGTACACCTTCTAAGTTAATCTGTTTCAAACATTTGCTTAAGAAATCAAAGAAGCAAAAGCGCCCGCTCCTTCACTCAAAGCTGAACGTGGAGATATAGGTCTCTTCCCAAGCTGGTTCTGCCTTCTACTCCCCACGAGTTTCTTTGCAAGGAAAAAAAAAATATGTTGGCCACAGTTGCAATCAGCTTTAATTCATTCTTTATTGCTGCTCTGGTTTTGTGTTATTTGAGCTGGTTTAACTGTTAAAAGCGTTTCAAATGTTCACATGGTCTGCATTAGGTTACTGAATTAAAACAGGCACAGCCCACCAAATGTAGCTCTCTGAAATGCAAACCACATGAATTTGATTTCTTTGTGGTATAACTTTAATTGGGTTCAGAGGTCTCTGGGACTTACCTGTCTATCTGCTCTGTGATGACCTGATCTGATAAGCAAAAACTTAAAGGGACTGAGGAACCAGAATGGCTTCAGGTCTAATTTCTGACCCGCCGGCGTTCACCATTGGCTTAGGGATTGTTGCTCTCCATCCAGCTGCAGCTCCACAAACCCAACTCAGTTGGAAACTGTAGGGTCCTCCCTTGCTGTCCTGAGTGCAGGGTCCTCCCTTGGGGCTTCTTCACTCACCACCCCCTCCCCCAACCCCTGCCAGCAAGTGTGGGATAGGCACAGAGCATCCAGGTTACAAACACAAACTACTGGGAGATTGTGAAGATCGTCTTAGAGACACCGCATCAGCATACAATAGGGTTATATTGCCCTTAACTCCAGGGTCCCCAGCACTACTCTTCTCAGCCAGATACCCTCATATTTTGAGTCTCAACAGTAGAGAAAGTTTTGAGCTTTTGGCTTTAAGGAGACGTCCAGTCCATGTCTTCTGGGTGCTGTGACCCTCCTTTCAGAAGCTTCCCGTTGGTCCTAAACTGAAGGTGGGCAGAAGCATGCTATTATGGGTGAGTTCCTGGGAAGAGCTAAACTTCCCCTTGAAGGTTTCCAAGAAATAGTCACACGACACAAGCACATCAGTAAATAGCTTCTGAGTATTACCAACAGGTATCACCCAAAGCTACCACAGAACATGAGCCTGGAAGGGAAGAGGCAGGAAAGCAACTGAACTACAATAATTCTGTACTGAAGAAATGACAGAGAGGAGGCTTAGAAGGTTCCTGAGTCTTCGACCTGGCTTCCTGACAGATGGTGTTATGCCTCAGTGACAAATACCCTTGTGATTTTAAGTCCCAAAGGGAGACCTGGAAGTGCATAGAGGAAGGGTGACATCCTTTGAAATGGCTCTGGCTTTGCTAGCACCCTAGGAACATGGGTGGGATGAATGGTAGGGGGTCTGTTGGCTATCATGACACAAGTAGAAGTAGACATTTGGATTGCAACCAAATGGTGCCCATTTTCATTAAAACAATGGAGGAGAAGAAATTTTCTCTTCAAAAGTTCATTCACCGCACAAATGGTTCACTTGGATGTTCTACAAAAATATTGCAGTCTTTCTGAACTATCAGTGTCACAGAAACAAACTCACTTCTAACCTGTCCATGAGTTGGGACCTAACAATGATCGTGGCTAATGGCACCAGGTACTTACAGTGTGCCGGTTTATTCTGCCCATTTTCTCATCAGCATCCCAACCTCGAAAGGGAATGCTATCCTCGTTTTAACAAAGAACAGGACACCCAGTGACTAAGGAAAGCTTCCAAACTGTCACATTACTGGGTGTGAATTTAAGCTGTGTGAGGCCAATGCTGGTGTTGTGTGCCATTAGATAACCTTCTCTTACCATGGTCTCAGCAAAAGTAGATTAGGCAAGACACAGGAGATACAGATGGAGAAGAGATGACAGAATCTGTCTTCAAGGGAGAGACTTCGCAGCTTCCAGGGCCCATTATCTTCTTGTTCTACTCTACCTGGAACTGATACCATCGGGAGGGAAGGAAGCCATTTGAATATTCAGTACCTAAAGATGTTACCTTGAGATTTTTCTGAATCTTTTTTATATTTACAATTAGCTGCGGAATAAGGAGGGAATAGAAAGAAAATGGCATTCTATATTAAAAAGTGGCATAGGATTGGTGTATTTCATTCTTGGTCAAATTCACCACCACCAATGAAAGCAATATGATACCTTGAACGCTAACAGCTTAATATGTTAAGGTAGTTGGAGTAAAGCTATTGATACCTGCAGCTAAAATGTTTGTTTCAATATTATTTTTTTTGTAGTACCTGAGAACCCAGGGTGTTATATTTTACCAGTGAACTACATTCTTGCTCCTATGCACCTTATATCAAAATTTATCAAAGAGCTATGGTAGCTTGGCGGATGGATGGACAAATAGATGATACTGCAAATGAAATGTTCGTTACAGAACATTTGTGGCAAATGTGTGATTCTTCAAGCTTCCCTGTATATTTTAAAGGTATCACAGTTGAATTGCAAAGAGAAAGCAACTCTAAGGCAAATACTTTTATTTCTTGGCTTCTGGCTTCCTGACACATTTGAGTTGTTTAGAAAACTAGACAGGCAGGAAGAAATGTCATTGCTGGGAAGAAAGCCAGCATCAGCTAATAACTGCATTGCCCCTTTTAAGGAAGACAGTGGTCTTGGGAACAACCCACTGACCACTTGTAATCCAGATTCACAATCTCAGGAAAGATTTTCATTCTGAGAGAAAAAAAAAGATGAAACACCATCATTTGGAAAGGCCTGTCTTATTCGGTGAACTCACAGAAGGGGTGGCAATGTTCCTGCTCAAGACAACGTGCCATCACAGAAGGGAAAGGGGATTATAAGAACCCAACCTTCCACAATGAATTTCAGATAGTTCTTGTTTGCAGGGGGAATGAGAATCATATTCTTCGACAGTGTAGCCACTGGTAAGTTAATTTTGCCCTAATAAATAACCCCTAGCCCGTGCTCATGCAGACACCCCTAAGTAAGTGCAGTGAGCACCAAACAGAAAAAGACATGAGAGTAAGAAGGGGATGTTGGGAAGAAAAAGAGTGGGAGGGAGAGGAGAGGATAATAGCGAAGAATCCAATCGAAGAACGATGAGTGCGTGGTGTGGTATGTGTGTCTGTGTGTGTGTGTGTGTGTGTGTGTGTGTGTGTGTGAGAGAGAGAGAGAGAGAGAGAGAGAGAGAGAGAGAGAGAGAGAGAGAGAATAGTAAGAAAGTACAATGATGACAAGCAGAAGGCAGCAGACTTCAACATTACACATGATGTCACAGGAAGAGGTGAATTTTAGCACTTGAACTGCTTACAGTCCTTCTGGGTTTGAGTATATAGACTTGGAAGACAACAAGGAATAAGCAGCCTTAGGAAAAAATAAGTCACCGATAAATGTTTGCTGAATATTTTCTAAAAGATATTTTAAAAGACCAGAGTACTGAAAGTAAGCAGCTAGTTATTGCCCCATTGACCCCAGTGTTTAAATCAAGGTCGTCTCTCTTTAATTCTTTTATTTCTGCCTGTGCTGCTTCTGCACCAATATAATCCTCCCCTGTCAAAGCTGGTGCAGAGACAGAGAATATTCAAGTGGCAGAAAACCTCAGCACCACATGGCGGGATCGGCTCCATCCTAAGCACGGAGTCTCTCAGGGTATCCGAGGCCAAATAAGGGTTTCCACGGGAGCCTTCATTTCAACCCGCAGCCGGGAGGCTTCCCAGAACTTGGCCTATTACCTTCCTCTAGAGTCCCCAGCTCCTTGGGACATCCTCGGGGACACAAACAAAGCCAGACCAGTGCTGGCAGAGCAAGGTGACAGGAAAATAGAAGCCAGGGCTAGGGAAGATGTGTGCCCACAAAGGCACTTCGGGCATGGAGAAGGCAGCGGCATTCTCCACTAAGGGCAACTAGTGGGTGCCTGGGCTAAGCCAGCCCTGGTTTGCTAACCTCTCTGCACATGTGTGCCGTCAGGGCTAAATTTAAAACCTATACCGTGAACCTTAGGAAAATAAACCACATTAAACATGCACAAATTGAAAATATTACACTAGAGATTTCACAGGAAATTGGTCCAAATTTAGCCTCGCTCTTTATGTATTTAAGCCTCTTATGCGTTGCTCAGAACTTTCTATCAGAATTTTAATATGAGTTAAATTCATACCCTCCCTGCCCCCACCTCCGTCTCCCTCCAGCTCTGCAATGGCCTGCTTAGTTTTACAAAACTTACTCTTATTATTTTTTTAACTTCCAAAGAATCCTGCTGTACTTTCATCAAACAGTGTGCGGGCTGGTGAGCCATAGCATTAGCGGGAGGAGTGGGTATCTCCATGAGAGGGCTACGCTAGTGCCCTAGACAGGCTATTTCTCCCTTAATGTGTGTGTGTTCCTATACAAGGCATCCAGAACAGACAGATGTGACAGTTTCGGAAATCTCACATCTCTTATAACATGGCCATTGTGATCAATACCATCTTGATGGTTTTTAGCATCACATTTCTTTCTTTTCTCCTATATGTTTCTTTTTGTTGTTGTTGTTGTTGTTGTTAATCTTGTATTGTCTTTCTCTGAACCTCCCCCAAGTGGCCCCTCTGGAGTGAAGTCAAGCAGAGCTAAATAAACTACTTGGATCCTAAGGATCTAACAACCCAACTCTTACAATGACACACATCTAATCATGGCTGGTCACAGAGCCAGCGCTGGACCACTCTCTCTCCCTCAACTTTGGTTTTCTGCCATCCGTGGTGACTGTGGGGTGCTGCCAGGGCATGCCAGTCTGCAGCCCCAGGAGCTCAGCCGTTGCCAGGTGAGAAAGTGTGCCAAACCAAAGAGTGGTTTTGAGGGGGGGACAGACACACATGGCCCGAGGACATGCTGGGAGGTGCCACTCTTTCCCAATTGTTGCGGCCAGCCAGGACTTGATTATTACTGGCGCTTTCTTACAAACCACTTTTCGGAGCCTTATTAAATTAGAACTTGTTTTCTATTTAGATTGGAATTTTTTAAATGATTTTTGAAACCTGAAATTCATGGTGCCTGCTTCTCTTTACTATGCCAAAAGAGCACGGTCGATGGTAAATGTGATTACGTTTATCCTGGTCCCTTTCCTTCCCTCCTATAATTCTCTACTTCTTATGAGAATTACAAGGCTCGAGAAGAGGGAATAAGCCAGGCAAATGTGCAGTGCTAGACTGTAGTCAGAGAGCACAGCGGGTACGGGGTGTCTGGGAGTCTGGAGAGCTGGCAGGGAAAATCACCCTATTGTAAAGAAACTTACAAAACGTTTCTTTATTCCTATGACTATATTCCTCTAGTTTTTAGTTTAGAAAAATGAAAAAGATCATCCTGGATTCCTGCCAGTGCTGTTGGCTGACCTGGGAGGGAACAATCCACCCCTCCTTTATCCACTGATAAGGCCAGGCAGCACGCTTGCTCAGGGGTCTTGCACCAGGACTCCAAGAGGAACATGTGTTTGGAAGACACCCAGGCAGAGTTCTGTCCAGAAAGGGTGAGGACCACAAACTGAGTCAATGGTTTGGCAAGGAGAATTACTTCAATTTTCTGGCTCATTAAAAATATTATGGAAATCAAGGTGACATCATGATCTGATGAGCCTATGAAGGGAAGGATCATGTGGATCCTGAAACTGCAAAGTCCTAAAGAGAGGAACGCTCAAACGGGCCTACGAACAAGGACTAGAAAAGCAATTTGTTTACATACCATGGAAAAGTAATGTAACTCCCCTGATTGCAAACATTTGTTTCCAAGTGTTGGGAACACTATTAACCCATAACTTTAAATCCCCACTCTGTGATTGGCAGCCTTGTAGACTCTGTGCCTCTTTGTTCCTAACTCTGAGTCCTACTCAGGGTCTCACTCTGGGGAGTATCCGCTGCTCCATTCACCGACCACACAATTCTGCAGGTAGTGTGCTGGTGTTTTTGTGGATCTCTCAGACTATTAGGCTGCTTCGAGCATACAGATGCAATGGTTTTTTTCCCCCCTTTAAATCACCTAGTCCTAGAAGGAGGTAGAAGGATTCTTTTAAAAGAACCAGGAAGAAACTACAGATCAAAAAAAGCAGTGTCACCACATAAGCTACTCCTCTTTCCAAGATGATGTGAATTGGGTACAGCAGCTCAAATTGGGCGCTCGGCCTGCAGGAGAACAGGGGGAAGGCCTAGTCTAACCAACCTCTTGATGATTCCATTCAGTGCTTGTAAAAAAAAAATAACATAATTACACACATATGCACCTACAAATGCAGGCTTTCCTGGCCAAACATAAGCGCACACAGACTAAAATGAAAGCCCACCCTGGGCTGTCCTTCATAGCCACTTCTCATGGCCTGCCTTGTCACCAAGCAGTGAAGTATTCAAGACTGTATGACAGGGCTACTGCAAACTCCCAGAAGGCTCCGTTCAGAAACGCCAAACCTGTTTGTGATGCTGACCTTCCCTCCTTTGCAAATTATAGGGCAGTTAGCGCAATACCCAAGAAGCATGTACTTCAGCATGAACAGTTAGCGCGAGTGGCCTGAGACCACGCGTGACTGAAGAGTCTCCCCTGCTCACCGTAGGGTGGGCTGTCTTCCACAGTGTGGACGTGCAGTCCCGAGAAGCTGGGAGTTTACTAAGTTCTTCTCTGAGAAGATGTCAACAGTGGCCCCTCCTGGTTTGGACAGGCCTCCTCATTCCCTCCTGTAGCCATGGAAACTCCAAGTGTGCCACCAAAGAGGTCCTGGCTACAGGACAGTCATTCTGTAGAATGTAGGCTTGTTCTGGTTCTTAGTTTGCCTTTTTTTCCCTCTTAATACTTTTATCCCCACATCTGTTATAGCTCAATAAAAGGGGAATGGAGTGGTAGATCTTTTACCACAGTTCTCTTGCCAAGGTAGACAGGTCCATAATCCATGGAGGCATGCGTATTAGTTCCTGAAGCTACGCTAACATAACAAATTACCAGACTGGATGGCTTAGAAACAACAGCAGTGTGTTTTGTTTGGGAGGCTAGAAGTCTGACATGGCGGTGCTGCCCAGCTTTTTCCTTCTGGAGTTCTGAGGCAGAACATGTGTGTGCCTTACCCCTAGCCTTGAATAGTCCCCATAGTCCTCTGCATTCCATGGTCTTCAGCTGTACCAGCTCAAGTTCTGTCTATGTAGTCACATGACACTCTCCCCCTGTGATTCGGTCCCTCCGTCTTCACATAAGGAGACCAGTTGTTGAATTCTGGGCCCATCCAAGTCCATGTCTAAACCCAAATTACATCTCAAGTCAGGTGCCATTTAGAGGTGCCATTGGGACTAGAGTATGTCTTCTGGAAGAACACATCTCAGTCCGTAACAACACACACTTGATAGTCAAGAATCTCAAACAATCCGGTCTTGCCTCTGAGATGACAACTCATTGAGCCTATAAACAAGCTAAGAGCTGTTCTGGGGTATGGTATGGTATAGGATGATTCTATGGAAATGGCCTTATTATATATAGCCCTTGAGCTTAGGGGAAGGCTATACTGTTGGGGAAGCAAAACTCTAGAGAAAGAGGAAATGGTAGTAAATGCTGGAGGATTAAGTCAAAACTGAGACCATGGAGGCCTGCAGAGGAGGCAGGGAACAACGGTCTCAGTCTGTGCCCTCTGCCCCTCTGCCCAGCCATGTTTCCCCTGCTGTCTTGAGTGTCACTGTTTCCTGACTCACAGGGTGAGGTGCAATAAGGCTCTCACTTTTATGGTGACACTAAGATGCTCTTATGCGATGACCGTCTTCCCTCTGCTGTTTGGCACTCTCTGCGTGCGAAGAGCCCTTGCTTACATAGGCGTCCGGTCACTTTGGAAACCTTAGGCTTCTGCAGGTGATGTCTCATCATGGCTGCAGGAAAATGGTCCTGAGGATGGTGCCTGGGTCACGTGAACTGCAAACTCACACTTACATTGCAATAGAAAGAGCGGGAGGGGGAAAAACGCTCCAAATTCTGTACTTTTCAAACTCTTTTCCTTCTAGAGAATCCATTATTCCATGGAATGCTTCTGGGGGAAAAATAACAACAAAATTATCAAATGTGGAGCTGCTGTGGTCGGGAACGCAGGTGTCCTGCCTGTCTAGTCATCCTCACGCCCTTTACCCTTGATCCTAAGCAGGTTACATCACGTCCAGTTGAGCAGACTTAAAGTGCCCATAGTCCAATTACCAAACTTTATGTCGTGGCATGTAAATATCACATATTCTCAAGTCTATTTGCTTTTTTAAAATATTTATTCATTTATTTATTACCAGTGAGTTTTCATTTAAATGAGAAATCGTTCTGTGTGACCGAGAAAACAAGAATTTTCCTGTCATCAGGCTGTATTTGTGCCTGCCCTCTTCTGGCTGTGTTTGTGCCTGCCTTCCTCTGCCTCTGGCTCTGCCAGTTAGTTGGCCTTGAGACCCTGACGGTAGCCTGTGGTTTGCTCTATCTGCTAAAATCCATTCGTCCACCTAATTTCAAAGACACTAACAACACCTCGAACCTCTTTTGACTGAACAAATGGAGGACGGGGCCTAAAATTAAGTCAATTAATAGAAAGAAATTTAATAAAGGAAAAAAAAATCAGACCCAACACCATAAAAAAGCAATGTGAGAACTAGACTTTGGAAAGCTCCCAGCTTTCTAGAGACACTCTCACGAGAGCAGGAAGGAGAGGAGACTTTCTCTGCAAAGTCCTTAAAGACAAGAACTTCTTACTGCCAGGCCAGAGTGGATTCCGTTCCACAAGACATTTGGGTAAAGTCGGAACTGACCAAAGGACTGGACTAAACAATACACACTCCCTGTGATTAGGCACAAAGGTGGCTCCCTCGGAAGGGTGCCGCTGAAAAACCGCATACTCAGATTCTGTTTTATTAAACCCCGTGTTGATGGGGCCCCTGTCCCTTGCCTATTCCTCGTTCTAAATTCCTAGGACAAATGAAAAATGAAAAGGCAGCAACCCTATACTCTCATGAAACCTCACCTACGAACGGGCTTTCATACCGCGGAGGGACCGCTGGCTTTCTGTGCCTCTGCTGGGAGGCTTGTCATCTTTTATGAAAACCCAGCTGGGAATGCCCCTTTGTAACAGTTTCCCACTTAAACAGCTTTTCTATAAATAATATCCAGGGCCGCAAATCCCTGGAAAGCGCCACGGCCTTTCATTTACCTCTTCTTTGTTCGCCAAGGGGAGCTGGCCAGCAGAGGGAAACAAGGCGGAAGGCTTCCTCAATGCACATGTCGGATAGGCTGTTCACTGGCTGGCCGGCATTATCTGTGATACCCTGTGAACTGAACCAAGTCACCGCACTCTTGACTGTCTGGGAAGCTTTTATCACACTGACGGGACACCTCCCCTGGCTCCCGGCAAGGTGAGGCCGGCCCTCTCTGAGCACAGGAACAGCCAGGGGCAGCTTTGCAGAGATTCATGGATGGACTGTTTGGGTGTCTGTGGAGACAGAGCTGACAATCAATCACGTTGAGGCTGAGATGCCAGCTACAGATATTCTGCAGTTTTTCCTGGAGCTCTTGAGGGGAGTCTGTCTGGCTTAGACACTTGATCTGACAACCACCCACCTTGGGGGAAAAGAGGCAAAGGAGAGAGACACCGCACTTGGGGCATGTGTCGTTCCCTTTAGGCGCCCATGACTGTAGAACAGGCCTTGGTAAGGAACCCAGGAAGTGACTTGGAGAAACTTCATCTACAAGAATGGCTTGTCCTGATCCTTTTCCCTCTGTGTCTGGCATCCCTTTTAGCAGGCACAGTGTCTGCTGGGAGCACTGTACTAGTTAAGGAGAACCAGACTACGCTGACCATCATGATTCCCTGAGAAGGGCATGGGGGATGTCTGTGGTTCAGGCATTTCATAGAAGATGGCACAGGGAATGAGAAACAGTAAAACAATGTGCAGGCCATGGCGTCTGTGGGCAAGTAGGCTAACTAAGAAAAATTGCAGGTGAGGGCCAAGTGTGTGTCTCAAATTTTTAAATCCACTATTAAACAGATACGTAAGCAAATAGGCAGGTGATGTTGTACATAACCCGCCTCCAAATAGGCTCTCTGCTTTCTCTTTGTTGACTTCCTTCATTTTTTTCCTGCATTTTGGACTAAGCCACTTGAGCCTTCCCTACACTAAAGAGCCATTTTCTTATTTGTTCTTGAATTTTTAAATAAAGAAACTTGAAGTCTCCCAAAGAACTGAGTTTTCACCTTCAAACTTAAGAAAAGCCAAGCGTTTATCATGCTCGAAGAGCTTCTGTGTGGCGCTGGACCACCTGCGTACCAGGTTTGCATCTGATGGCCACTGGGTAGGAAACCCAATGAAGCTGAACCAGAAGGGTGTGGCACGAACGTGTTCTAGCACTTGTGGGTGATTGTTCTGTCCTTTGTGTTCCGTGGCTCCTATGAGAAGCCTCAGACTCGGGCAGGCTCCAAACTGCCAACTCAACAGGGCAAATAATAATTATTCCTAATGGCAATAATAATTATGGAACGCAGTGCACCTGATATCAGACGGGCTGTCTGTGGAACGAGGTGGGGCACTCAAAGCTTCACACATTTGCTTTATAAATCTCTCTCTCTCTCTCTCTGTCTCTCTCTCTCTCTCTCTCTCTTTCACATACACACACACACAGTCATACATATGGACATGGACACACATGCAGAGAAAGATACAGAGAAAGAGAGGAAGAAGAGGAAGAGGAAGAAGAGGAGGAAGAAAAAAATCTCAACAGACATACTCTTAGGGTTCTCTGCAAAATATCTAACTACAGAACCAAACTAAATAAATAACATCTATACACACAACAGAAGGAGATTGGAGTACATGTAATCTTTGACATCCTATGTACACTTATTTTCCTTTTGGGTGAAAAGTCTCCAACTTCTCCAAGTCCAGCTTCTTTCTTTCTCGGAAAGATGAGAAAACAGAAGGGGGAAGGAGAGGTCCAATGGCTCTGGAGGCATGCTCCGCCCCTCCCCCCACTCACTCCACATCTGCCTGGATCTCCCCACAGACATCACAGCCTTCCACCGACAGCACATTCTGGCCCATTCTGCGGCCCATTTTCCTCCTTATTTAAAGTGGGGATCTTCACCTCCACTGATATCCCCTCTCCAGTCTAAGATGGGCCAGTCATCACCTCTAGGACGCCAGCTTTAGCACTTCATCTACCCATGGGCCAGTCATGTCAGGCTGTGGGAGAAATAAAAAATGAGCCCTTCTGAAAACAACCTTACTAGACAACAGGGAACTGTTCGTATTTTCCAAACAATAAGCAAAGAAATCCTGGATCCACAGAGGTTATTTTTCTCTAACTTCATTGTCTTTGTTTCCCTTGTGAGAACAAGCACGTGCCATGACCCAGGATGCACAGAGCGCGGAGGACAACTTCTCCACAGGCTGGCCTCAGGGGCTGAGCGAAGTCGTCGGGCTTGGTGTGGCAAGCGCCTGTTCCTCTGCTGCTCTGCACTCCTCTTACAGTCTTATGCGTGCTTGTCACCGTGTGTCATGTAAGAAGAAAACTACACAAGAGCATTCACGACATGGGAAAACTCTTGCTATTCAGAATACACTGGATACATCTGGAAAAATGCTTCAAGTGTTTTGAATAAGGCTCCACAGCAGTCAAAGAGCCTAAATTATGTTCCAGTTAAGCAAAATATTAGAAAATGTGTATATATACATACTCTTTTCATTTGGGTGCACCTGGACTATAAAAGCCCACAGTCACCTTTAAGAGTGTTGGGTAGTTCAGTTTGGATTATTTTAAAGTCTTTTTTTCTCAGTATTTGGAGAGGCATGGCTTGGAATATGCACCTATAATGTTGTGGTTTTGTTTAATTTTGTCACTAAAAATATACTGTGGCTTAACTTGAGGCAGCAGTGACTTTAAAAGTAGAGTTTGGCTCCACTGACCTTACCAGCTCATCCAAAACGCCCCACCCTCTGTGCCCCAGTACTATAGAAACGGGATGAGTCACTCTGTCCACCTTCTCTCTAACCCCTCCCCTCTCGGCTCCGCCCTCCAGGTTCTCTGAGTTGAACACTGCTGAGGAAAGGAGAGGAAGTATCATGCAAATCACAGACTGAGTTTGGTGAGAGCCATAGACAATCTGAACTCACGGGTGTGTCCTTATGTTGCAGAAAGCACCCAGAATAGAACCTGGGAACAAGTGGGAAAGGGAGATCCACGCAGCCAACAGGCCTTGCTTGGAAGCCAGGGAGACCTGCCCTCGTACTCCACTGCTGGCTGGACAGCCGTAGCCTTTTCTCCACCCCCAGAGCTACTCATTAATTCCACACCGACTTCTTTTGCATGGGACTTATTGCACCCACTTTCCAGTTAAGTAAAGTGAGGCTCAGAGACTCACTCACCTTGGGTCATACTAATAATGAGTTGAAGCATAGGCAAAGTGGGCCACCTCTTCTACCCCTCTCCATTCCTCACCTGGGACATGGAGGGACTCACCAGAAAAATCCAAAGATGCTGTTATCTAGATCCCTGGAGTCTGTGGGGCAGATTCTGATTGGAAGGGGAAGGGTTCACAAGTCCCCATTCCTATCTAGGCGAGGAACGACTCGCAGCGACTGGCTTTTGAGGGAGAAAGGTGAGTCTGCGTGGCCCTGGTGGGCCGAGCATACTCCAGTGTGCAGACCTATCCTCAGGAGTACATGGGCAGCACAGGGTGGATTGTGAGCTAGCAAACAGAGCACCCAGGTCAGGGAGCTGGGGGAGGAGGGGCTGGGAGCGGCTTTGGGAGCACTTAGGAGACAGGTCGGGAGAATATGCACGTTGTGTGCATGTATGAAGTTCTCAAGGAGTTAATAAGACTAAATGTTTTAATTTTTTTTCTTGACGAGGTCAGTATGGCAAACAATGTTGATTGCCAATTTAGCAGGATTCAGAATCACCTAGGAGAAAAAAAAACCTCTGGGTTGGATTGATTGAGGAAGGCCCATAATTGGGCTTTACCATCTTGTGGGCTGAGGTCCCAGGTGAGAGAGAGAGAGAGAGAGAGAGAGAGAGAGAGAGAGAGAGAGAGAGAGCGCTTGCTGATCATCAGCGTTTGCTTCCCTCTCTCTGCGTCCTCTTCTCTGCTCCTGTGGGTAGGTGCAATGTGTGACAAGCTGCCTCAGGTTCCTCCCACCATGACCGCCACCCCCACCCAATGGACGCCAAGATTTTTATTAAACACCCTTCCATACGTTGCCCTTGTCAAAAACAGGAGAAAGGCAGCTAATGGGGTCCGAGAGGCGAGCCCATGTATCTATGCGCACGGCACTGAGCGCCCAGCCACCTCGCCTTTACGATTCAGTTTGTCATGAACACTGTTACCTTTAGTTCAAGGAAAGAAGCTTAGATTTTTCTGGCCAATCCTGCCATCTCCCAGGTGGGGAATGGGGAAAGTTCCCAGCTTTACCTCTGCTTCAGCTCCTTCATAGGATAACCCAAGGTAAGTGAGCCTCACTTTACTCAACTGTAAAGTGGGTGCAGATATTCCCACATAATAGAGTTGCATGTGGAATTAATTAATGAGTGGCTATGGGGATGGAGAAGAGACTGGTGCTATCCAGCCAGCAGCGGAGTCAGAGGCAGGTCTCCCTGGCTTTCCAAACAAGGTCTGTTGGCCGTGTGGACCTATCCTTCCCACTTGTTCCTGGATTCTATTATGGCCATGCTCTCTGCGCTATGTGGACATCTCCTGGTGTTCAAATAGTCTGCAGCTCTCACCAAACTCAGTTTCTGGAGAGCAAGTTAAAATCATAATAATCATAATAAATTTGGGACAGGAAAGAGAGACATCGCGTAAGTAATTTGGAGCAGGGAATGACTTTCTTTCTTTCTTTCTTTTTTTTTTTTTTTTTTTTTTTTTTTTTTTTTTTTTTTTGACTTTCTTAACTAGGTGTTTACCTCCCTTCTTGTGTAGATGGAGGGACATGTCCCGGGGAAACTGAGATCTGGGACAAAGCTTTACATGGCAGACAGTCACTTGTCTGGGCCTCTCACCCTCAGAATGCATAGCTCTTAACTTTCCCACGAGCCCCCGCCTACCTAGCACCACTGGGATGAAAAAACTGCTTTCCCTGCAAATCTCCCCAGCAGGCCATACACACAGCAGCAGCCTGTTAAAGTTTACTGTAGGCACAAAATGGTGCCCCCTGGCTGCATCCTCTGCAGCCGAGCCTCCCCTGTGTCTGATTTGGACTACACAGGCGAGCGAATGTGGAGACGCTTTACTGGAAGCTTCGGAGACGGGCGCAGAGATCAGACTCTAAGCAGCAGGCTTCAGTTCACCGTAGGGAACGGTGGTTCCCCTGCAAGCCAGGAAGGTCAGGGCAGAACAATCAAGTGTCAGAGCCTTCAATGCGGTGACTTCAGTCTTCCTGAATCTGAGGTGTTTGACTCAGCGAGTCTCTAAGACTCTGAGTCCACTCTGCTTCCAAATCCTTAAAACATTCTCGGGTCTCTGTCCCTTCGAGCCGCCCGAAGGAAGGAAACAGCTGCTGTCAGCTCCAAACGCTCATCTCTGTCAGGTGCCCTGGGCCACCCAGTAGGTAGATGAACACACACTCTTACACGGTGACCAGGCTCAGCCTCTCCCAGCTCCTGCATGCAGTTGGTTCTCTGGTTTCAGACACAGCCACATGTCTTCCACGGCACGAAGCAGTGCGTACTTTGGGATTCAACAAGACAACTCTGTACATCACCGGCTGGTGACTTAGAACATGTTACTTTTCTTCCAAGAAAACAAAGATGGGGTGGAGCATATGCCTACCTCTCAAGCCACTGCACAGTGACGGGAAGCAGCATACAGAGCTACCTCCCAGATCTCACATCGTAAGCATCAGATCCGCATCGGCATCCCTATCCTCACTGTCAGCCTCCTGACCAAGGAATTTCCTAACGATGAGTTGAAGCCCCTGAAGGACCTACAGTTCTCTCTGCCAAGCAGACCAGCCCTGCCTGCTGTGCTGGGACGGACGAGCAGCCAAGGTACAAACGCACAGTGATCGCTGAGGTATGAGAGGCCATAGCCAGACTGGGAGACCAGAGCGGGGCTGCTTTCCTGGACGCTGGGACACTGAGCCACATGCTCGTGTCTTCCGGCCTCCACCCCTTCATCTGGCTATGACACTCTGTGGTGTGACAACCTTCGACTGCTCAGGAACATTCTCTTTCCTCAAGTATCAGTACTTAATGTTTTGTTCCACACATAAAACCCTGAGAGTGGAAGGCTGCTGCCCCCCTTGTCAGAGGTAATTTCTCAAGGCTCTGCCTGGGATTTAACGGAAGCCATATGGTTAAGTCTGTCAGCCCTCTCAGAAAGCAATCCCCCTGAAGGGCCCTCGTAAATGTTCTTGGGGCTGTGAAAGATCTAGCAATTTTTAAACAATAAAGCTATGCTCATAGCCGTGATATTCAGCAAAACACAAAGCAGGAAATAATGGATTCTGGTCTGAATTACTCAAAGGGAGCTTCGAGTTTGTCCTGGCCAAGGGCTGGGGTTGCAAGACAACCTGAAATCTACCCCACTGCCTCTGACAGGAACTGGCCAGGATGTCCCCAACTTTAGTCCATGGTGGACAGTTACAGCCGCAGCTAGACTCAGTGTGGTTGAGGCATTTAAGAAAACTCTTAGTAATGATATCAAACACTGGATTTGCAAGCATGATTTTAACTGTAAGGCGTTGTATTATTATTTCATATTATCTTGATTCTTAACCTCTCTGTCTGCGAATGCAACATTTCTCAACCTCTCCTTATTCCTTTTCCCCCAAAGGAATAGTGTTAGGATCCCCTTGCCTCTGAACGTCCCCATCTAATGGCACTCTGAGTGACAATGGCAATCCACAGAGCAGAGAGTCCTTGTTCTCCGCCTTAGAGAAAGCAGCAGTGTTTTGTCACCTACGCTGTACTTTAGATGTTTACTTTTAATGGTTTGTTTTTGTTGGTTTTCCTCAGTAGGCCCAAGGGGCCGTCAGTGGACATCGTCCATGACACAGCATTACGGATTGCACGGAAGAACGGGGAAGCGGCACAGGCCGGGTGTGAGGATGTAGACTCCATGCTAACAGCGCCTTCTTACGGAAAGCAAGCTTGTCTCCCTGGACTTCGTACTGTTTATTACCGGGAGCTAGAACTGCCTAGCCTCGGCTCCATGTGAGTAGAGTTTATGACCCAATACCCACTCTCTACGATGTAAGCATTTGTACCCCACGGGCTAGAACCTGAGTGAAATTGGGGAGGGATTTACCACATAAGCAGCTTCATATATGTATTCTATTGAAACTTCCTGTCAGATTCCCTGGGACAGCTGGCTAATTAATGCCACCACATGTGTATATCCTAATGCTAAATGAGTAAAAATCTTATTACTGCGAAGCCTCCCTCAAGTGTGAGCATGCATTTACCCAATATACGGAGAAGTAAAAAGCAAGAAGAAAATCCAGAGAATAGGTCAGTAGGTCAGTAGTGCCTCCAACAACCTGTCAGAACCCTTTACAGTAGATCGTTGTCGAAGAACTCCATGTCCCCATTATCTGCATCGCCCTCCGGAGGAAGGACTGCGCATGTGTCATCTAGGACCTCAGTGAGGGAAACAGACTTCTCTAAGAACGAGTGGCTCTATCAGGATCACCATCCGGCTTCTCCGTTAACCATGGGCTCCTCAAGAAATGCCTCGTGTTAAGAGAGACCCTGAGAGGCGCGTGGGATTTACATTACCATTACCTGCTCCCGTACCATCTTTCCCAGGCTTTGCTGACTTGATCCTGAATTAATGAGCGTGTTATATGATATCTAATAAAAACGACTGGGGTAGAGATACTGTTTGGAATGTGCCACATAGTTGGTTCAAGGCTGAATCGATTTCATCTCTAGTTAACACGGGCTCGTTTTCTGTCTCTCTTGTCTCTCCACAACCCATAGCTCATTCTTTTTAACCCCATCTGGGAAACTTATCTCCTAAAACACCCCCATCAATCAGCCAAAGACACCCTTCCTGACAGGGCATCTGCCAGTTTTATTGAGCACAAGCAGTCACTGGTGTGGAGATGCCTCCCACATTCGCCAGAGCCTAGTATTTTTCTAGCCTGCCTAACCACCCAAGTGCAATTTGGGATATTTATACTTCCCTCCAGTTTCTATTGAGATAATAGCACTACGTTTACCGAATTGAGCAAAGGGCATAGCAGGGGTCGCCATGGAGGAGAACAGAAGCTGAGTCCGCTGTGTGTCCACATACTTAATATTTCTCCGGGGTTTTATATTTGCGCTCAGTCGGTCTTCTTTGTCTCAGCGTCTGACCCCCTCACCCCAAGTATGAAAATTAGATGCTTCTAAGGACATGTACCCTTTGTCCTGGAAGGCTTCACTGATAACTGGCATCACTTCCATTTTGCAGACCTTTATGCCAAGCCTCTAAGCTTAAGCTTTAGGGCATGAAAAGGGAGTGGGGGAAGGAGAGAAGGAGGGAGGGAGGGAGGGAAGGAGGGAGGGAGGGAGGGAGGGAGAGAGAGAGAGGGAGGGAGGGACGGAGAGCTAAGAGAGACAGAGAGGGACTAAGCCCCAGTGAGAGGGAAGAAGAGACAGGGGGAGGAGGCAGGCGATCCTGTCTCCTACAAAGTTCCAGTTGTGAGCACACCCGCTGGCTACAGCACAAGCCTGTGGTGCGTGGGCACAGGTGGGTCCCAGTCTCTCTGGCTGGACGCGGCTTCGGCACTGAGCCTGAATGAAGACTTTCATTGCTGTGTGCTGTTTTTGTTGGCCAATAGCCATGACAAACATTTGCAGGTGGCTTGGCCAGATTTTGACACTTAAATATTTGAGGTTGTGATAAAAATCAGAATATTACTACAATATGGTTCTCTATGCTCATGCATGTGCACATGCATGTGCACATGCACGAGCATCGCGCGCGTGCGCATGCACACACACACACACACACACACACACACACACCACACACACACACAAATAGAAATTTTAAAAAGCTATCTGCAATTTCAAATGCTCATTTGCAGACATCTCCCGGGGGAACTCGTATTTTAAAATGAGCACTCATTTCCTCTTTGCTGAGGGAAATAAAAGAGCCAAGCATCCCCAAATGTTACCACCTAGGGTTCAACACTCAGTCCACTGGTGAGAAGGGCAGGGCTGGGTCTTGCTGAGCCCCGCGATCATTTGGGCAAGGCTTTGGATGGAACACAGGGAGAAGAGGCCCAGGAGTGACAGGATGTGGGGGGGGTTTTGAATCAACAGAGTAAGCACAACAGGGAAGGATCTGGAGAAAAGAAATAGCCTCCCTCAAGCTGGGCAGTGAGACAGAGTCCTAAAAGTAACAATTATCTCCTACAACACATCAGGAGATGCACACGACGCCCCCAAGAAGCAGAAAGAATGGCAGAGTGGCACAGCCTACAAATGTCACCCAAAATGTACAGTCTGGGGCCAGCTGGGTAAATTATTGATAGAGTCAATACCCATCTTAAAATTTGGGGCTAGCCTTAAAAGGATTGCTTCATAAAACCCAGTGCTGCGTTAACAATGGGGAACTCTAAGGGCCTCAGAGAGGGTTGTGGGCAAGGGTACAGGGGCAGGCAAGGGCTGCAGGGGGGAAGGAATGCTATAAAACTGCTAGTAAACTCCAGCACATTTTATGCTTTTCCCCCCTTGAAAGAAAAATAAAATAATTATAATTAGCCGGTCCAGCTGTAAATTGTCTGCCCGCAGCCAGGGCCCAAGAGAAAAGGAGTCCCCTGAGATGCAGACACCATCTCTAATGAAGCCACATTCCCCTCCAAGGACGTTGTGGTTTAGAGATAGTGGCAATACTTCCTTTCCAAGTAGCCTGAGAAGAAACCATTAACAGAGATACTTGGCTAGAAGGATACCTGCTTTTTAAAGCCAAAGCAAGCACCTGGACATCCACTCTCACCGCCTGTGCTTTGAGTGAGCCACCAATCAGTCCCCTGACGAACAGAAGACAAACACAGCCTGTGGGTCTTGTGTCACTAGGTGTCCCTCTGAGACACCTAATTGAGAAGTCTGGGACACAGTTCCACACAGTTCCCTATTCCAGAGCACTCAAGGAGTGAGCCAAGGCCTTGTCCTGTGCCCACTGTTGTTCTCAGGGAAAAGATACAAGGAAAAATTCTTTTTTTTTTTTTTTTTTGGTTTATTTCAAGACAGGGTTTCTCTATGTAGCCCTGGCTGTCCTGGAACTCACTCTGTAGACCAGGCTGGCCTCGAACTCAGAAATCCTCCTGCCTCTGCCTCCCAAGTGCTGGGATTACAGGCATGTGCCACCACGCCCGGCTACACGGAAAAATTCTAAGGAAGCATCTAAATTTTGTTTTAAGTCACCGCAGCCAGTAGTTGCCTGACTGCATTCAGGTGCGTGTACAGACCACAGCAAGTTCCCCTTTTGGTTTCAGGGGCAGCCAATTGTCAGTGCCCAACAGTGTAGGCTTAAGAGATCACTGCCTCTCTTTTGAGGTTGTAAAGAATAAACTCCATCCTCATTCTGGAGATAAGGAAGTGGGGAGGGTAGGAATTCTGCATTTCTAAGAATCTGTTGGGTAATGCCCACTTCGCTGGCGGTCAGACCACACTCTGCAGCAAGGGGCTGGACCAGTCATACGGCATAAAGAATCGAGAACAATTTCCAGTACATGATATGGATATCAAGGTTCTTCTACCAGTTTCCCCCAAGGTCTCAATATCGCCTTGTTCCATAAATGAGAGGGAAGGGCCCGGCTTACACTTATTTTTGTCTATTCCAGAAGTAAGTATGGACCAATGCGGAGGCCAGGAAGGGGTGTTGAGAAAGAAATAAGAAGAGAGGTAGGGATGAAAGACCAGAAATCACGGCAGTTGTGGAATATACAGGTGGCCCATCCAAGGAGCTGCAAAACTCCTAGGAAGGGGCTTGTGGAGGAGGCACACCGCAAGGAGGAGCCTGGGCTGTTGTCACCAAACGTTTGTTCTGAGTAGTCTTGCGTGGTCTGCATAACACCACTATTTTTGTCTGCCATTCACAAATCTTATTTGAAGAAATAAAGTCACATAATGAATAGTTTTCCCCTCCACATCCAGGATCTAAATAGCTCCAAGCAAAAGGAGACTCCTCTCATCAAAGGCATCAATCATTCCGGCCTCTTGAAAGCACCATATCAGATAGGAAAGGTAACCAATCCAGGTACCAGAGCCAGAGAGGCTATACAAAAGGTCACCCGAGCGCTCCCAGAGTCAGAGGAAGTCTTCTTACCCAATCTGGCGGTTGGTGGAGGGAGCCTGTGTGATGACCGAGCTGGACTGGGGCGAAGGCATGGCTTGCTGAATCACAACACTGGTGTCGTGGTTGGGCATGCGTGTGTTGCCCAGCTGGTGGGCTCCAGGTCCCGTCATGGTCCCACCAACTGCATTATGCATGGAGATATTCTGCCCAGAGAAGACAGAGAAGAAAGGTCAGAAGGAACCAATGTTTCATCTACTGCCCCAGCCCTACAAGGCCAAAGCTAGAAAGCTGATCATGTTGCCAAAACAGAGTTAGAGTTTTTATCAAGGCATGGGTTTGTTGTTCTTGTTATACCTGAACAGTTAAGAGTGGGTACAAAATGATTACTCACACAAAGAGTAAAATATACCTGAAAATGCCTTGCTGAGCACTGGGCCACCAGCCATCCTGAGCTCATGTGGTGGAAGGTGAGAAAGGGTAGTGTATACCTCACCTTACTGAGTGATGCACACTGCACCAGAAAATGGTACTACAGGATGCTGGGATCTTGTGGATTTCATCCATCTTGTTCTGTTTGCATCATAGCAGGTTGATATCCTTGTTCTCAGTACTACAACACTAGAAACACAGACCGTCTTTTCCAGGAATCTCATACTTTTCTAGATTATAGTCATGGTGCTGAACAACCTATAAAATGTATAAGTTCTAATGTAGGTTCTAAAATGTGATGGTTCTAATAGATCAAATTGGGGCCCTGGGGGTCCAGTGTCAAGAATAACGCAACATATGTCTGTGTCTTCACAAAATCATTCTCTGACAACCACATGGAATAGTGGAAATATAGAACAGTGATGTTGTCTTCTAGCCTGTAGAATGCTGGTACATGGAGCAGAGTAGCCCTTCAATAAACATTATTTCCCAGATGAACTAGAGAAGCACTATCTGAGTCATACAATGGGCTACTGCCATGCATGGATTTTCGATGACTCTGATGGAAGCTATGGTGTTTGAAATAAACTAAAGTAAATAAAAGGGGGCGTTAAATAATTCACAAGGTAGAAAAGCAAGCCGGGGGGCAACAAGGTGGAATGCACACCAAGGCTGAGTAGGACTGATCCAGGCACGAGGGCTGAAATGTGACCAAGTCAGAACCTGGCAAAGGAAGAGAAGGTGCACAGCCATCCAGGCAACAGGCAAGCGTCTGCAGCAGACCGCTGAGTAGGCAGGTACCGTGTCTCAGCTGGAGGGGCAGGGGACTTCCAGAGGGCGACTGGACAATAGGTTGAAGATGCGGGGAGAGAAACGGAGTGTCACTTGCAATTCACTTGAGGAAAAATAGTATATATCTGTCCACACTTTGGTGTTACCGAGGGGAAAAGAAATCAAAGGAGATCATGAAGTGGCCCTTTGAATGCCTTCTGCAAGGGGCAGGATTTCCTGTACCATGTGTTAAAGGATGGTGACAACAGGTAAGGTACGAGTGGTGGCTGCCCCCATCACGTGGCACCTTCCCGGGTCTCCGATTTCTGAACCCTGACCACACAATTTGTAAGCAGTCCAAATGGAAAATGGGCACCTGGCTTAGACTGAGACTTGACTTTGTCATCACGGGGTCCCAAAGGCTCAACTATATATACACGTGACCCGAAAGCTCCTCGTGCACACTGGAAGGGTTTTCTGGCATGTGGAAATTCTGTGGCTAGGCAAATGGAGAAGGAAGGAAACGGTGTGTAGAGACAGGTGGCCGTGTGGGCGGGGGTGTGCTGCATTTTGTTTTATACGATCTAAAGCCTCAAAAGTCACCAGAATAATGAGGAAAATAAGCAGCATGTGTTATTCCTCTGAAAAGTGAACTTTAGCATCCTTACACACCCAGGCTAGACCACGGGTTATCCTCTGTACTGCTCATCTCCTCAAAGACACTCAAACACTTTCTGTATTATAACCATCCATATTTCGACACTATGCCCAAAGTCTAGCAGAATTCTGAATCTTCTTTGAAATTCTTGTTGTGCTGTTTCCATTGTGTATCATTAAAGGTATACAATTTGATGTTTAGAATCACATCTTTATAAGCACAGAGGAGAATATAAAATGTATGATGTCTCCTTAAGTTTCCCAGGACACGTCTTTTCTGTCATCCCCAGACGCAGTTTCAAACCCAGCCAGCTCAGCCCAAGCATCCCTCCTCTTTCTATATCCCCATGCCTCATTCCACCAGCCCATACCTAACCGCTATTATCTCCTTTTCTCCTCATGCAGAGGCAGGTTCTCAATCTGTTGGCTGTGACCCCTTGAGGGTTACCTATCAGATATTTTGCATATCAGATATTCACAGCACAGTTCATAACAGTAGCTCAATTATAGCCATGATGTAGCAAATATAATTTTATGGTTGACATTCATTACACATGAGGAACTGCATTAAAGGGTCACGGCATTTGGAAGGTGGAGACCCTCTGCTCTAGTAGGAGACCCTCTTCTCTCTTGCTTGGCTCTTCTCTCACTCCTTCCCATACCCTACACTGAATGTATGTAACCCGTCACACTACACACAGTGCCCAGGATGCAAACCCACCCTCAGTCACTGCACGGCCTCTTTGCTTTGAAAGATGCTGACAGCACCATTTATAACATCTCTGACTTCTGTGGGACCCTCCCTACCCAATAGTTCATCTACCCCCTTTGTCACTCTGGTTCGTAGTACCTTTTCCAACCTTTCTGGAATTCTCCTGCCTGCACTCTGATCCTACTCCATGTTGGACCCTGCAATATTGTTTTGTCTTGTTTTGTCTTGTTTTGTTTTGTTTGGATGCCAACACTCTTAGGTTCTGACTTTGCCCTTCCCCTCTCAGACTATCCATTCTATGGGAAATTTCCACACCTCTCTAGTGATGGGAACCATTTCTTCTATAGGAGTTTTCATGAGATTATAGCTGTTCTTGGTTGTATGAATATTATCCATTTCTTCCCTCATCTGCAATCACACTGAGTAGAACTAAATCTGGTTGTGCTTTCCATGGGGACTCCATCACCAGATCCCAGGTGGGTGTGTGGTGAACAGTATTCCTAGGCTATTCAGACCGTGGAGCCTTCTGCCTTTATTCTCTGGCCTTTGAGAGTGTTAGCATCTCACCTGCTCACCTTGGAATCTGAGAGCATGTTAACAGCAATAGAGCTTTAGATGTTAAGGAACATGGTCTCAAGTACAGGCTGAAGAACCAAAGAAGGTCAGCACTAAGACAGAAGAATGGAAAGAAAAGCCTTTGAAAGAACCCAAAGAAACCCAAGGTGCTCAGTGGTTGGCTTCTGGTCTTTGTTACAAAGTTCAACAATCTTCTTCATGTCTGCCATGTAAACCAGGAAAAACCAGGCTCAGGAGGCACCACAAGAAACTTGGTCTTTTTTTACTTGAAAGTATAGCATGTTAAATTAGAGAAGTTTCAGCCCAAGATGCCGAAGCTTAAGAACCTTTTCTGTGAATCATTAAAGAGAAAGTAATTATTATCTAGAAATAAGGCCCTCTTATTACATTTTCCCCAATAATTTTGAAAGAGTTCTGTTTCTCTCTGAGGTCCTACAAAATGACTTCTGAATTATATTTTCATGTTATCATAATTTCCCTTCACTCACACACACACACACACACACACACACACACACACACACAGAGAGAGAGAGAGAGAGAGAGAGAGAGAGAGAGAGAGAGAGAGAGAGAGACTGCTTGCTGACTTCCCTTGGGCCCAGAGAGTGATTTTGAAACAGTTTAGAAAAATAAGTAATCTGGCAACAGCAACCTCATTTCATACGTGCAGGTGAGTGTTTCCTTTCAGTATTATGTAGGAATTCAAACATGAAATTATTTTCTAAGTTCACATTGTCCCAATTATGCATTCAAAAATTGCTGTATTGATAAAAGAATAGCATTTTGTATCCAGATAAATGCAACCTCCAATTTCAAAAACACAAGGAGTGAGTGATGTTGCTGATTTATTTTTGGTAGTGCTGGTGGGTAGATTTGAAGCTAGTGAGACAATATCGCCAAGCAGACTGCACCGGATGGATGTCAGTTCACAGACAGAGATCAGAAGTGCATGCCTTGAATGAAGTTCAGCCTTTGGCCTTTCTTGTTCGACAACTTTATCAACAGTTTGGATGAAGATAGAAAAATCATGCTTGTCAAATCTGCAGTTGACACAAGTTGGGAGAGAGAGCTAATGTTCTGGAAAGCAGAATCACGTTTTCCTTGAGCCAACTGTGTGATCTGGCTCCCAAAAATGCTAACATAAATCTAAGTTGCTTTAGAAGTGAAACGTCCTGATCAGGGGAAGTAATTATTCCACTGTAAGGTACGTTGGGCTGACCACATTTGGCCACCACATTTTAAGGGAGAAATTGACAAATAGGAGGGAAAGAGAGCAATGAATGCATTCAAAATGCACTGCATGGAGAATAACCCAAGAAGCGTGGAATATTTAGTCTGAAGAGGGGAATACCTGAAGGGTCATGCTAAATGCCTTCAGATATTTGCAGGATTTGACAGAGTCTGCATCACTCCAGAGGACATAAGTGAAGGACACGCAATCCTGACGCTAAGAAGTCAATAACTATAACTTGTGTGTCTATATTAAAGCAGACACTATGGTGGATACTTTATAAAGCACATCTGTAGTCATTATGGTGATCCTACAAGGTGCGCATTATTGCCTGTATTTTAAGAAAGAGAACAAAAGTTAACATCACCTACGATGCCACTGACCTCTGGCTACCATCAGTCTTATGGGTCAATACTTAAAAATATAGAAATTCGACCTTATGTCAGAATAGTTTTATTAGTATGTAGAAATATCCAAAGGCAAAATAACATCTTTCTTAAATACCCAGCTCCCTGGGTCTAGAGTAAGCCAGGACAAATGGCCATCATCTGTAATCAGGGGTGTCCACAAGGATTCTTGAATCAGGAAGGAAATAGTGCAAGATGTTTTCCAGATCGTTTCCATGGCAAAGGCATGGGTTATACATGGGCTCACATGTTTTAGATGATCAGGTACATACACTACTTTTGAAATTGTACTGGTTTGAGAGTTAGGTTTCTCCCATGCGATTCTCCCTGCCCCCACCCCCACTGGTATCATGAAACCTAGATAAATCACTCAGTAACCCCTTGCTCAATAGCCTCAACGTTATACAGGGGTAGGGGAGCCCAGGATCACATAGTCCATCAATTCTCCAGCTCTGGCACTCCATGAGTCTCTTCTGCTATGTCTTATGAGTCATTAAATATCCAAAATAGACACTTGGGACTGTGATTCATTGGCTTACAAACTAATTTTTTAAAATCTACAACTGTAAGCTTTCATGGAAGTGAACCTTTCAAACATTACAAAAGTCTGCCAGATGGAAAGGATCTAGAAAGGTGCTGTCTCTTAGCCACCAAAAATGGAAGCTCTATAGACTATAAACAGTATTTACTGAGCTTCCCCCTCCGGAACAAACATCTCTCAGTCTTCCCTGGACATCATCCTCCATTCTCATCCTGAAATGCATTGCTTTCAGTTCATTGCTGTTCTGAGTTCTGCTGGGTGTGAATGGGATGAGAACCAGGGAAGTAATGAGTCTTGATTGCAAGCTCAGGGAGCCTGAGGTAGAGTGGTAATTGTCTTTCTGCATGCATGGGCTTGGAGCACAATACGCAAAAAAACAACTTAGTGTACAAGAATGTACATCTGTGTTCTTAAAAAAAATAACTATAATTTCAGGGTGTGGTAATGAAGGGTGAAGGGAAGTGGGCCACAAATGAAAGTAAAGGTTAGCATACACAGCCTAACCATGGAAGATTCCCACAAGATTCCAGGATGCTATCTTCAAATCTACATTCTATCCAACTGCCCAGGTGTGGAGACTTTACAAGTTTCTTCATAAAGATCCAGGGTCATCCTGCTGCGCATTTACAAGCCAAGTTGTGCAATCTTGGAGTTGTCTGCATTTTAATGATGCCCAGGGAAGTTATGAAGACTTCCAGAACTTCCCAGAGCTAAATATCCAATGACGTGCATCCAAAAGATGGCTATGAGGTCCACAGAACGACAACAGCTCTATGCCTCTAGATGGGATTGGGCTTTGGGGGGGGGAGGGGGGCGGTGTAGTGGGTCATGAGTTTTTCTTTGGTGCCATCAGTGGATATGCCAGTATTTGGTGACAGTCTTGCTAAGAGGGTAGGTACAGAAGAATTCTGCAGATGAGAGTGTAGTATAGAAGAATTAGAAGAATGACAAAGCGGGAAAGGCACCAGGGTCCATCTATGTAGGCTCATGCTCTCTCTCTCTCTCTCTCTCTCTCTCTCTCTCTCTCTCTCTCCCTCCCTCCCTCCCTCCCTCTCTCTCTTCCTTCCCTTAGTGGAGTTAAATGGAGAAGGATGCACAGTGCAGGCTGAGAAAGCTCACCAGGTAACTTCTGCAGGACAGTGAGGAAGAGGAAAGTATGGGGTTCTGTGAAAAGCCCCAGCCTTGATATGCAAGTTTAAGCCTTCCTTTCTAAGAGTTTTCTACTGAAGACTTTGAAGAGGGGTGAGGTACAGGAGACAGGGGACATGAGCATGGGGTCCTCTAGACATCAGTCAAGTCCACACCATCTCTGTATTATTTGGGCCATTTTAGTTCTCAGAAACCACCCATCCTCAGTCTACAACAGAGCTAGCCATCTAATGACAAGCTTGCCACCATGTGTGAAACACAGCTATCCCAGCACCGTGAGTGACAGCAAACTGTGTCACTTTCCTTGTAGTAAAGTAACATGAAGCTCAGAGTGGGGGAAGCAGCTTCTCACGGCTCTTCCCGTGACTAATAAGAATAGCAATCATTTTAATAATGACCTGACACTTATGCAGCAATACCATATGTCAGAAAATCCAGCTAAGAGGTGACTAAAATGAGCAGCCGCATTCCATGGATGAGGAAAGCGAGGCACAGAGAGACTGAGTGGAATGGCCTAGATCCAGGTGTTCAGAGCTATAATCAAGGTCGCGAGCAGGAAGCCGCACTGTCGCAATTGCTGTGCAGTGAGAATATTTCCTTTTGGAAAGGGACATGACAAAACCTCAGGCCTTTCTGAGCTCCTTGAGTGAACAGCACAGAGAGTGGCCAAGTAATGCCGGCGTGTGTCCGTGTGTCCTGAGAATCACAGCCCGGGGATCACACCATTCCTGCAGATCCGTGCCTTCACCGACCTCATACCGGCAAACGCCTGGGGTGACACCATTAATTCATCTCAAAGACCAGTGTCCTTGTCTGAGGAACGTGCTTGCAAAAATGGCTCCTCTCTGACTTGGGGGAAGATGGTACAGAAAAATCAGCTTGATCATAGCTGATGTCACCCTCAGTGGCCTTGGCTCCTTGCAAAAAACCAAAAGTAGACAGTCCCCTTGGGGCCCTTTCCGGTCTGGAGTCTGTCTGATTCACAACAGCACCCCACCTAAATGGTCACACTCTCCTCCAGTACCCAGACTTCTGTCATTTGCCCTAATACTGGGGTGGAGCACCCGAGCCCTTCCTGGGTGAAGTTTATAGCTACTCATTTAATACCATAGTAAAATACCCCAGACAATAAACATCTTCTCAGGTGCCACCCTTAACTGTGAGAAAGTTTCCAACTGTCTCTCAAAGGCCCCACCCCTTCCGTTACAGATTCACCCACTTAGAACTGTCCACACGTCTGCTCTCACCTCCTTCATTAACTCCACTCTTTCCCCTTAATATGTTCGTATAGTGTTGTGGCTTGGACATAGCTTGTGTGCGTCCAAGGGTGCCTGTGCTAGAATTTCATTCTCTTTGTGAGGGAAGAGAAAGCAAAATTTAGTCCTATTTAGAGGTGGGCCTTTCACAAGGTGACTCACAAGGTGATTCCCTGAGGTGCACAGGATGGGACCTCATGGTTGAATCCTAGCAATTTAATAAGGAGGACAGAGATCAGAGGTTCTAGTGCATGTATGTCTCTCTGGCCCTGGGATCCTTCTCAGCATCCTGTCAGCCAGATACATCCTTGAACACAGACACCCAACACCTTTCCCCTTAAGACACCACTTACCCATCCTGCAGTGTTGTATTGTTATTAGCAAGGAAAACTGAAAAAACGTCTTTACCGTCCTCATACTCTAGAATTAGAACTGAGCCAATGTCAGTGGATGCTGTTTCTGGAGCCATGAGGGCATTAGCAAAACCAGACTCAGGCCGTCAAAGTGATCAGATTCACCAATCACTGATAGGCTCTCAGTGATCCAAACCTTCCAGACCTTCCAGTGTTCATTCCACTGAAGCATGGAGGGACTCCTGTAGGCTGTCTGTTACCTTCTATATATGTCTCCAAGCTATTCACAAGATGGCCTCCGCCAACCTTTGCAATATTATCCAGCAAATCGCCCCCACCCATCTCCTCCCCCTGCACCATTCATGTACACAGGGTTCCTAAGAGTTGGGCCCTAGTTTCACCTTTGCATGTATTCTCTGGAGTCCACTCATTCCTCCAGATCCAGACTGTGTTACCTTCCCTGCAGAGCCTTAGATCCCTTTCATATTATCTGTCTCAGCTCTTCTCCCTCTGTCCTCCTGCTTTGTCCCTTGCCACTTCAAGACGGAGCTGCACTCTTCTAAGAAGAGCCAGTGTCTGTGTTAGTAGAGTGCGCTCAGTAGGCAGGCCCTCTACACAGCCACTCAGTAGGCAAGTTCCCTATGTTCTTAGGCACATAGGTAGTATTGGCCTGCTTCAAAGCTCTCACTTGGGAAACAGGAGCAGCCTTACCCTAGACAGGTTTTTGTAAGAAGTAAATTAGGTGATATAAGCCCTGTGCTTAATGCTATGCTGGCTATGTTTGGCATCCATATGCCCCTCATTGTAATTACCATTGTGCTTGTCACCACAACTACGAGCAACAGTGGCTCTGCAGCACCCCGTACTTCCTCCTCCGCTCTCCACTCAGCCCATGCACCTTCTATCAAGGCTCTTGGGACACATCGGCAGGTATTTATTTTAAGGCCACCTTGTCCTCTGCTTTTTGAATACTTTGGTGCCTAGGGCAGGTTCTGACCTCGCATGCTTGCTGAGTAAATCTATACTGTTAGCACTTTGGCAATGAAAAGGATTTTTAAAAAGGCCTTCTCGCTGTTGCCAGTGGCTCCCAGGGTGGGGGGAGTGCTGAGAAGAAGGAAGTGACCCACACTTGGCCTGAGGAATACTTAACATGGGTTCACACACAACAGAAACAGGGAGGCATCACCAGTGGCTGACTGCCTTTTGATGGACAGTGGGCTAGTCCACAGGCCTGGTCACCAGCTACTCCGAAGCACATGATCTCACTTCACACTTTGAGGTTTGTTTTTATGACTCCAACACCCATCTTGCTTTTCCTTTTGTTGTGGTTGTTTATTTGTTTGTTTATTTTACCACTGCTTCTGGAGGGCTTTGTCTCTTCGTCTGATCCTCCAGCTTCATGCTGCCATTTCAGTTTTCAATTCTTCAGGTCCCTCCCAGACCCCAGAGACCCCACTATAGATGAGCTGACACAACCTCGCCCATTCTTAATGCCCCTCCCAGGTAAAAGCCTACAGCTCAGAATGACATCTATGGAAAGCTCATGGTTAGCCTCGTCCTCAAGACTATTTCTAAGCTCACATCTTCCAACTCAAACTCTCCATCTAGCTCTCCATCTAGTCATCTAACTATCACATATTGCATATGAAGACCATCATCTCCACACCATGGCCTGCACAAGCTCAGAGCCATTCTCTGCCTAACCACATCCTCTTTGAGAACTAATCAACAGCATTTCCTCATGTACACAAGAAGGACAGTCACACTTGATGCCTTGGAACATAAAGGGAGAGCTAGTGCTGTTTGGGGGAGTGTTACTTCATCTGTTCCCCTGACACACAGAGAATCTAGACTCAACCTTTCTGCCCTCTCTCTCCTGATGCCCCTTGTTCTCAGAATGACTCCCCTCCTCTCTCTTTTTCAGGTTTACCTTGGATGCCACTTTCCCAATGTCTCTCCTTGTCTAAAGGCACTGCTATCCTCTCCTTTGAAGCACAGTTTACATGATGCATCTGGTACGGTAACTCCCAGGAAGATCGGGGAAGTGTTCCTCTGACTTGCTTCTCTTGTGCCCCCCCCCATTTCCAAACTGACATAAAATACGTTACCTGTTGGCTGAATTGGCAAAATAATTACAATTTCTGAGACAATGCCACAGAAGCACAAAGTCACAAGTTCTCGTTGCCTGTGTCCTATACAGTCACCTCAAGGATGAGATCCTAACAGAAAGAGATGATAAGTCCTGGCTTCCCACATATGCGGCCAACATGGTCTCCTCATGTCTCCTCCAAGGGTCCTATGTCATCAGCTTCAACCAGAGCCACCAACTGAACACAGAGAAAGCCAAAGGCAAGGACCAGAAGCAAGTGAGGACCTGGAATCCTGGAGAAGGAATGGGGAATGCAAACAGGTGGCAGCACTGACCTGGGAAAGTTCTCCCACCGCCATGGCTAGGGAAAGCGACAGGGTCTCATCCCGCAAGGTGTATTAAGCAAACGGGACAATGTAGAACAGTTGCCAAGAGGCTGGTGATGCTATAAGAGGCAAATGGTTGGTTCTGGAATGACTAAGTAATTTTCCCTTCCTTCCTGACCAGAACTTTGTCAGCTGACTGAAGAAAGAAGAGTAGATAGCAAACTACCGCAGGGATTCCAAGGGACGTGTCTCTCTAGTTTGTCAAGGGACAGAAACATAACCGTCACACTCTCTTGGAAGTCACACAGGACATAGGACCTGAGAGGACAGGTGCCTTTGCTTCTCTTTGCCCCACCCCTGTTCTTCCTCAGCTTTTGATATTTCTGTGGCTAAAGAGTTGGAAGAAAGGGCTATCTAGTACAAGAAACTGCTGGAAAACTACCTTGCCCAGAGCTTTGGTTGAGCATTTATCTTCTTGAGCATTTGACAACAGGATAACCTTACCATAAACTAAACACACTTGCTTGCCTTAGTGGCAAGGAAACGTGCCACAAGGCTTCCTCCTCTGAGACAATAGAGAACGAGTTGCTGGCACTTCATCTTGGGCTGGTAGAACCCGTCAAGTGGCTCTCTGTGAATAGCCTTGCTTTGTAAATTGTTCAGTGCTAGGGAGCATAGCTGCTAAGCCGATGCTCTAAAATCCCATTTGGACTCTGCAGCCTCTTGATGTTTTGGAAATCACCAGCTTTCCTGGAGCACAGGTACCTCCCAGTTGCCATGCTAGCTGGCTTGTTCCATCTTGGAAGCCAAACAAACCCAAACCGAGCAACGCAAGAGAGAAGTCAGCGAGATGTTGGGTTTGCCATGGTTGGTGATGGGCTAACGATAAAATGAGGTAACATCTTTCTCTTGAGCATGGCAAGAGAAACAGCGTTTGCCATATAGCATTGGAGAAATTGGTCACACTGGGCACAACAGTCCTGGGTCAGTTTCTGGACATCGTGCCTGAATATTAAGGTTTTAAACATTTCTGCCAGCAGCATCTTGAATTTTCTAGATCTTCAGGGATCTAGAAAAGTGGAGAGAGCCAGTGAGGTAGCTTCCATTTGTATAGAGTGGCTAAGATGTCCCAAAGTGTGCATTATGTCACCTATGACTACTGCAATTCCATTTTGTCCTGACACCCTTGAGACCAGACACTGTCTCGGTGGAATGGCGGCCTCCTAGACACCCGCACTGCTCCCCAGTCCTCTTCCAGGCACTTGCTCCGGCATCTTTAGATGCTCCTGAGCATCTCAGAACATTACAGTTGTTTCTTTGATCCATGCTCCCCAGTCCGCCCTTTCCCATTCATAACACCCCCATGCACACCATCCAAGCTATACCCCACACTCTTTCTGATTCCTGTCCTGAACACAAGGAATACAAAGAGAAAACTACATAAAAACACCAGCTGGCTCTACTTTTCTTCACCAGAGTGTGCCTATGAGTTTTCTCCCTCAAATCCCATGTTTTGAAACACCTTTGAAACACATGGATTCATTTCTCTATGGAATATTCTGTCTGCCCTGCCTATCTATCTCCTTCGCCCTAAAATCTAATTTTCCTCCACCACACCATTGTTCCAGTATGCTGTTCGCCTTTCAGGGCACACAGCAGAGTGGAAGCAGGCTTGAGTATACAGTCAACAAACACCCAATGCTTTTACATGCTTAGCAGATGCACATTACTCTTATGTTACAAACAAGGTATTTGTAATATACTGATTCATCAGAGAAAATCAATACAAGAAACAATGAATAACACACACACACACACACACACACACACACACACACCACAATGAGACAGGCATTGAGATAAATATTTGTACCTTATGGATTAAAGGTACCCAAATGATCAAGAAACCTTGGTTTGAGAGAAAGACATACATGGTTTTCTGCTCCATCTCACCTGTCTTAACTGGAAAACTTAAGATATCTAACTTTATTGCCTAGTTTCTAAGGTCACATAGTAACCAAGTAAACTCACTTCATCTACTCATGATTCAGAACTCACAATAGGACAGAGAGGAACAATAGAAGGCAGAGTTAAGATGTGCCCTGGTCCTGTGGTGTGCTCGAGTTAACCCAGCCCCACCCCACAGAGATGAGCCCAGACAAGCATCACTCCTCTGAACCTGGGAACACACCCGCCAAACAAAGTCTTGCTCTAAGGCCACAGCTTCCTAGTTCTCCATATTCCTGCTGGCAAGACAATCGGGCTTGGCATAAGAAGGGCTTTATATGTGAGAATCACAGAAGGAAGAATTTGGCTCCTGGTGTTTATGTACCATAAAGCCATCACCAGACTGAGTGCAAGTCTCTTTTCAGCCAAAAATTCCTGGGCAGGAGGGGAGGAGGCAGTTCGGAACTGCATTTTTCTACCTAGACAACCAGGATATATGGTTGACTTGCTAAGCAACATGCTAATGCCACGAGAGAGCTTGACTTAGGTGTCATTCCCAGCAGCTTCCTGATCATGTGGTGTGACACCTGGTCTGTAGACTTTCAGTAGCTGGAACACTAGAGCCTCTCCTGGGCTCCTTTTCATTTCAGTGTGCCCTGGTGACAGCTTCAGGAGGTGCAGATTTACTGGTTATTGGATAAACATTAAAAAAAGATATGTTTCCAAACCTAAAATCGACATGCTAAGAAAGTTGGAGACCCCAGTAAGAGCCATGACTGCATTGCTGGAACCTTTAGCGAATTGTCAGAGAAAATGACTCATAGTTGCTCCAGTAAAGTGAGGTGTGTGCGTGTGCGTGTGCGTGTGCGTGTGCGTGTGCGTGTGTGTGTGTGTGTGTGTGTGTGTGACCCATGCTTAGTATTTGTCATCTGGTTACTGTACAAGAGACAAATTATAGGCCTTTCTGCAAAGAAATAGGTTTCTCAGATGTATCTGGAGCCATCTAGTTTACTAGTCACCTTATGAAATAGTTTTGAATCCCTTACAGATGAATTTGAAATTTGAAATTGGTTTGAAGAAAATCCAAAAGAATTTGAGTACGGAACATATTTTCAAGACTATATCAGCTGGGATAGCACATGCCGCAGGTGAGAAAGAGAAGACCCCAAAGCACTTGAAGTTCCTCAATGATCTTTCCTCCGCTGAAGGAGCTTTGCCTAGGAAGCTGCTCGGACGCTGTCCCTGAGGCTGATGTTTCTGGATAGCTACGTTTCTATCAGCTCCATCTTTGTTTCCACAGAACAATAATATTTAGAGATAAGACCTAATCTCACACTCCCAGCCTAGGAGAGGTCACTCCCAGGAGCCTAGGTTCTCATTAATGCCTTATCTTGCACACTGATCTATTGATTCCAAATTTTTTTCACACCTTCCCAGTTGATAAAGGATTAGAAGAGCAGAGACAGCTCTCTCTCTCTCTCTCTCTCTCTCTCTCTCTCTCTCTCTCTCTCTCCAAGCATATAGTGCATGGAAAGAAAGCTGGTGCATAAAGTCTGCAAACCAATCATATGAAACTCCAGAGGAGACTCAGAAATGTGGAGTGCTCAATCAGGGAGGATGGGGAGGATGGGGAGGATGGGGAGGATGGGGAGGATGAGGAGGATGGGGAGGATGGGGGCTTATGGTATTTGTCTTAATTTTCGTGACATATTACAACTATTTAAGTGTGTCCTGAAGCACTAGCACAGACAAATATCCAAAGATCCCTCTTAATTGCAGACGTCGTACAAGTCTGCTTGCCCCTTCAGCTGACTCCGGCGAACATTCTACATTCACACACAGATTATACCCAGAGCTCTTGGTGTGTTCAATTAAATAAAGGGTCCCTGGGACACTTGGATAACCCTGCTGCCTCCAGAGAGAGGCTGTGGCTAATGGCTGACTTGTGGATTGCAGGGTGGATGGAGAGGGACGCTCTCCTGCCTCCACACACAGTCCTATGGCCCAAAGGATGCTGGGCTGCTGAGCCACAATCCTTTAACATGCTGGGTTTAATGGCTCCGTTTCGGCCAAAACATAGGAAAATGAAAAGGAACAAGAAAATCCCCCAAACAAAGGAAGCATATCTCTAACACTAAGGAAGACCCAGCAGGGAAAGAAGTTATCCACAGGAATGGAGACAGGATCTCAGATGGGCAAATCCCACACTGGGCTCATAAGCATACAGGGAAGACAGAAAAGAATGGCAAGAGCTAAAGATTCCCTAATGGACATTCTGAAGGGAAGGCACCAGAGAGAACCTTGGATCCGGTCCTTGCCTTGGCAGAGAGGAAAATGGAGTCCCGAGGCTAAAACCCACTGAAGGGCAGAACTGGAGTGACTCTCCTGATGTAGACTTGTTGAGCTGAAGCAAGATTATATTTTACACTTCTATTTCCTATTCATATTTGGACCTTGATATGCTTGACCCCTGAAGGAGTTACTCCATCTTAGGGGAAAGAAAAGCTAAGAATCTTTGGAGAGAGAAGTTAGTCAAAGTGATGACTATAAACCTGCCGTTACTGCCTGGCACGCTGAAAGAAAGGAAAAAGGACTCTCTTCGATGGATACTGAGCTTCGGTTCTGGTCATTTGGAGCTCCTCATGGCAGGAGGCCTGAGGATATTTGCAATTACACTGTATGGGTTCCTCAAGTCTCCTCAAAAACAAAACAAAACAACAATAAGAAAGAGCAACGAGTTCTCTGCTTTTCTGTTGATATTTCTTCTTTCCACTTCAATGCCCACTGCCATTTGAGCTGGTCACCGGGTTCACACTGGATAATGTTCTGATTAAAATAAATAAATAAATAAAAAGCTTAACTAACGGAGTGTGGCTGCAGGGACAGGAAAACTCAATTGCCACTATGGTTTCGTATACAGATTGTGTCACACTCAAGGCTGAAACCCTAAACTATGTATTTTTACCCCCTGGACGCTGCCTATTGTGTGCTTATAAACAGGAACCTGGCAGCGTGTCAGGGGTGCAAATTGATTTCCTTTCCCAAATAAAATTGTAAAAAGCAAATAAACAAGGTTACATGGGCTAATGAAACATTACATGCCAGGCTGGGGAGAATTCCTTTCAAATGTATTTTCTTGTGCAAAAGCAACACAAAGCATCCATGAAAGGCTCTTTCATAAACAACATGTTTACACAAGAATGCATTACTTGAAAGAAAAGGAAAACTATGGTGTATCGCCCATGCAATATGTGGATTATGTTTTATGAAATAAATTCGGGGGACACAGAGGGGGATGGTTCCTACAGTGTTAGAGAATATGAAAATTAAGCTGCTTAAAAATAAGATGGAACTGTTCTTGTTTGACTAATTATTTTGTCTGAGCGTTTTCATAACATATCAACAGACTCGAGAAGCCCACTTTCAGGTTTATCTTAATGGAATGAATCTCATTTGGAGAAGAGAGTGAATGGGGTGGCCCACCCCACTCCAAGATCCTGGGAGAGCTCACTTGGCTGACTGCAGCCACGGAAACATCTCCTGGAGCGTGGCCTATTTCCTAATGGAGATGCCGTGGCCAGCTGGAAGCAGTTTCAGTAATCGAATGTGTAAGAAACTTCGCTGTAAATTGCCTACCTCATACTTTATAACAAAGAATGGTGAATTTGGCCCTAAAGCCAAAGCCATCCCTGGTGGACTGTGGGCCTCAGACCAAATCACCCCACATCATCTCTCAGTTTTCTCCCATCTTCAAAAGAGTTTCTGCCTGAAAAATTGGGTAGCATGGAGCCTGGTATCACTTCCATATGCAAAGTCCCAAGACATCTGACATGCGCTCAGAAGGAAGGATTCGGTAATCTGGGCAAGAGAAGGCTGGAAAGGGGTTAAAGATGTAGCTTAGTTGGTCAATTGCCTGTGGCTCAAGCAAGAAGGCCTGCATTTGATCTCTAGCACCTAAATCAAAAACAAAACCACCAGGTTTGTTTGTAATCCCACCAGGGAGGAGGCCCAAATGGGAGGGTCCCTGGGGCTTTCTGACCAACCAGTCTAATCTAATCTGAAAGCCTCAGGTCCCAGTAAGAGACCCTGGGGGTCTCTGGTGAATGGCTCCTAAGCAAAGATACCTAATATTAGTCTCTGTTACATACATGTACACATATATGTACACATATCTATCTTCCCCAAACACATACACACACAGACACAGACACACACACACACACACACACACACACACACACTCAGAGAGAGACACACAGAGACAGAGACACACAGAAATAAAGACACAGAGACAGAGATTGCTGGAGAACAGAGGCACTGTCTGCCGATGCTCACATAGGGACAAAGGCCACTATGGTTGCTGTTCTTATAACCTAGCCTTCTCTAATGCTTCCGCCTGTCCTTAGGACACAGGTGTCACATACTTAGTGACCAGGAGCAATACAAGTTAAGTTTCCATGACTCCAGGATGACCTTTATAATCAAAATAGGAAATGAAACTTTTACCCTACTCAGAGCTCCTGGTTAGCCCCTGAATGTAATTCAGCTAGTTAGTTAGAAATAAAGAACAAATTACCCAGAAAGAACAAGAGATCTCCCGCTACCTTGACCTGTTCATTGTGGTGCCCGAGGTCATGTTCCAAGCTGATGCACTCCCTCTCTCTGCACACCTTGCTTACCAGACAGGCTTGCTCATGCCTCCTGACCACTCGGAAATTTCTTTTCTCCATCACTTTGAAATCCATGGCCCGCAGCGGGGTCTGATGGTCATGGTGATTAATGAGGTAATATTTGCAAAATGCTAAGCGCTTCCCTGTCTAATGATCAAATGCAAAAGCTTTAGACCAAACACTCTGGAGAGCAGTAAAGCATAGAAAGGGTTAGTCACCAGTTGGCTGCGACTCTGTACTAGGGAAGAAATTGACAAGTGGGGGGGGGAGGGGAGATGTTTTGTAAAAGGATTTGGCTTAGGGGTTGGGGCCCTGAGAGTAGGATGTGAACAGATCATTGGAGGCTAGCAAATCTGAAACGTGAAATACTTTGTTTCTAAATTATATCATAAGATTGAAAACTCTGCATCCTTTTCAGCAACACCAAAGATAACTTAATTACACGAAACTGTTTCCTCTGCACACAAACCCCTAGGATGCATGCCAATGTGTGAGAGTAGAGTACATGGAAATATTTGCCCTTATCCTAAGACAAGGATGAGACAGGGAAGGGGGTTGGCGAGAGACACCATATACAAAGTGTAACTGGCAACTTCATCTCACCCTGTTTTCTGGGGAAACGGAGGAATCAAATTAATCACGGGCAAATTTGATAACAGATGTGTTTCTTGGCGAATCTACATCAAGCATTTGAGAAGTAATTATCCCCTAAAGCGTGTGGTGTTCCCGTGTGCGCTTGGCACCGTGCGGAAGACTTCAGCCCCTTTGTTTTTATCTGACTTGAAGTTGGAGCCTAGGGGTGATACTTCAACTGCTGCTTTAGATTATAAACTCTTAACAGCACCTTGCTCGAGGGCACTGTGTTTATTGACGCTATGTAAGCAATTTACAGTCCCTTAATAGCACATTCGCCACAATGTTACAGTGTTTAACTTGTTAAATTATATTTAGAGCTTCAGGGAAAATTACCTCATTGGCTTCACTAGCGAAGTTATTGATATCATGAAGTTATGGCGACATCCACCTGACTGGTGACAGCCACAGGGACATTTTACAGGCTGGGGTCAAAGGTAGAGGGCAGAGTTTGAGCCAAGCTGAGGAAGCAAGGAGCAGAGCAGAGAAGAGGGGACTACAAAGGAGAGCTGACGGGACTGACAGGACCTCAGGTCTGATGGCCATATGGGGCCCAGTCTCGCTCTCCACAGCTTCTAAGTCATTTTTCAATCCCAATGTGCCCTCCTGTTAGAAAAGCGCTAGGGATCCTGAGTCTGGCCAGGCCACTGACTGGCAGATCTCTGGCATCCTATTTGATAGACTTAGCGCCCTGAGTATAGCTCTTCAAGACAAAGGAGTCCAAAGGAAACAATGTATTCTAATTTGCCTCTTATTGCTGTCACAAAACACTGACCAAAAGCAACTTGGGGGGGGAGGGGAACGACACATTTATTTCTTCTTCAGCTTCAGTACCTCTCTGAGGGAAGCCAGGTCAGAAACTCAAGACAAGGACCTGGAGCCAGGAACGGAAGCATGCCGCTTTCTGGCTTGCTTTCCACAGCATGCTCAGCCTGCTTCCTTCTGTACCCTGCAGCACTCACAGTGGGGGACTGAGTCTCCCCACAGCAATCATTAATCAAGGAAAAGGCCCTTAGACGTCCCCACAGGCCAGTCTGATGGAGGCAATTTCTCAACTGACTCTCAAGTGACTCTAGCTCATGTCAAGGTGACAAGCTACCCAGTCCATGGTGTCAACATAACCACAAAGGGCAGAGCAAGCAGGAGAAGGATTTAGGAGATAGGCAAGAAAGGTAGCACTAACAGCCAGAGAACAAGAGGACCACGTGGTGGGAGGATGTGGTGATGATGATGATGATGATGAGGAGGAGGAGGAGGAGGAGGAGGAGGAGGAGGAGGAGGAGGAAGCGGATGGAGTAAGAACTCCATCGTTATCAGAATAAAGAGAGATTAAAACAAGGCTAAAATATCTTTGGGCCTGAAGCTTAATGATGTCATGAGACATCTTTAGCAAAGCAGCCAAAGGCCAAGGTATTGACCAACCACAGTAGCAACAGGGGACAGGCAGTGAAAACAGTGCAGCGGCTGATGTGTTTTGGGGTCTTAGGTCATGTGCTGTGCCTACTCAGTAACTCGCAGACAGCTAAGGGATGAAGCAGGCTACTGAAATGGGGGGGGGCAAGCCACCTCTGTGCTTAGGGCCTTTTCCTGTACCTCCACTCCGTAGCGGGTCTCTCTCCTCAGGGTACCACCCCACATAGCTGCCAAACAAATGAAACGGAACCCTGAAAGGCCAGCGAGTGAAGGGCACTGCTCACCAGCCTTCTGCGCTCACGCGATCACTAACAAGGCATACTGGAGCAGAGGCAGGCTGGGAGTATTTCAAAGATAGGGAACAACACTGTTGGAACCTAAACACTAGAATTCCTAAGACTGGAAAGAAAGGGTCATGCGTGTAGATGCTCTAGTCAATAAAGCTCCAATGTTAAATTGAAATCAGAATTTCCCGTTTCGCCGAAATTCTCATATGGCGTTGGGGTTACCATTTCCAAACTGTAAGTCTAGGTGTCCCAGAGACTATACTGATCTCACGGGGATGACATGGATTGAAGTTTGAGGGATGTACAGCAGGGTAGGACATCTGTTGGACACTGTGCAAACATGGGTTGTTGGGGTTTCAACATTACCTCATGCAACATGTCTTTAGGTGATATCGCATGTGTAGGAGGCCAGATTGCTGCTGGTTGTTCTGATTCAAAACAACAGTGTACAAGAATAATTGTGGAAGAGAAGAGCAGGGTGCAGGCGTCCACTCTGAATCTAAGGCTTTCTAAGACACTGCGCACAGCAAGAGAGAGCAACTGCGGTAGAGAATGGAATCATGCAATTCCTTTGGTCCTTCTGTTATTCTTTAATTATTTCAAATCAGTACAAACAAGCATGCGCTTACTAAAGGGCTTGGACCCGAGTGGGCGTTTACTAAACAGAATGATATGGAATTTCTTTTGGCTTAGGCATGTCCCCTCCCCACACAGTACTGAAATACTAAAAGTATGTGAAGCTGAGAAAGACCTCCAGCCCAGTGAGGACTGACAGAGAAATGATCTTGGGAATTTTAACAAAAACAACACTGGGGCCAGTTAGCCCTTAGGATAGCTGGTCCTGTGGGTGCAGGAAGAACCTGCTATGCTTTCCAAAGCATCAGACGGTCTGGAAGGTTACTGAGCTAGCATCATGGGGATGTCTATGCCCTGCAATTCTAGAAAGTGTCTAAGAACAAGTGCCAGATATTTCTGCACGTTTAACTTTCTCCACACCTACTGGGCTCTACCCACACACACACTTACATTTAATTATTTTTCTGTGACTGTGCTTTAAATTTATGGTGATGCCATGAATGGCACCTGTCATTGACATCTGACACCAACTGTTTATTGGATAGGAATGGACCGGTTTAGAACATCTGCAGAGACATCTCACCAGCTCTTAATAGAATCACAGAGTCAAAGTCTTTGGGAGTTGAACAAAGTTGGGACCCAGTATCACAATGTATCACACGCCTTCTACTGTAAAGTGTATGAAAAGGGTCGAGAGAAGATGGAGTTGCTCTTATCAGAAAGCATCTTCAAACTTTCTCAGTGTCCCATTTTGTTAACTTGACACAGTATAGACACCTGAGGAGGGAGTCTCGATGGACAGATTAGTTTGGCTAGAGGGCATGCCTGTGAAGAATTGTCTTAACTGCTAATTTAGGTAGAAATACCCAGCCTAGTGTAGGCGGCACCATTCCCTACTCAGGTAGCCGTGGGTTGTATAAGAGCGCTGGCTAGGCATGAACCAGTGACAGAGCCACCAAGCAGTATTCTTCCATGGCTTCTCCTTCAAGATCCTGCTTGGGTGCCTGCCCTGACTTCCCTCAGTGATGGACCGGGACCTACGAGCTGAAATAAAAACTCTTCTCCCCTAAGTTGTCTTTGGTCATGGTACTTGTCATAGCAACAGAATGAAACTACCAAATCCACCAAAGGCCAAACATTTTCACTGTGAAACAGACCAGGAGGATAGCCCCAAACTCAAGGGCTGGTTTCGTGGACTTTAAACTCAAGCCAGTAACACAGACAGGAACTGAGATGGTTGGCTGGCTGCAAAATTAATTCAATTAAATTTCGAATCAAGAACTGTCCAGGGAATTTGTTGAAATTTTTTTGTTATAATTGAGGAGTAAAAGGAATGATGTGCAAATTACCAAAGTTGTGTATATGTATGTATGTATGTATGTACATATGTGCATGTGCGTGTGTGTGTGTGTGTGTGTGTGTGTGTGTATGTGTTAAAGTGCATGGGTGTTTTACATCCACATACATATATGTATCACATGTATACAGTGCCAGTGAAGGCCAGAGAGACCATCAGATCCTCTGGAGGTGGAGCTACAGATTATTAGCCATCTCATGGGTGCTGAAAACTACACAGAGAGTTCTGTGTAAGAGCAGTGAGTGCTCTTAACTGCAGAGCTCTGCCTCTGTCCCCCAACATTCTATACCTAAATGTATATATTTGCTCTCTTTACGCGTTCACTTGTAAACAGTAGTTTATTAGGTAATACACAAGGCCCTCCTCTGGCTACTTTGGAAATCCCATAACAACTAAATCAGATCATGTTTGTTTTCATAGATTTGCAAAGATCATCTGCTGGAACTTAGCTGTGCAAGTGTGTAGGAATCGTTAACATAGCTCTCCGAGTCAGAATCCTGAGGTATGAAGGTTGGCTTTATGTGTCAGTGGACTAGACTGCAGGTGACCAAGGAGAAGCAGGGATTCAATCAGAATGACTTCCTCACTGCCATGCTCCCTTTATTATAAAGGGTTAAAATACCATTACCCAGAGCAAGATGATCCTCTTGACCTATGAAAAACTGTAAGATACAGGAGATGAACTGCCTCAAATGAGTCCATTCCAAAGGAGGCTCAGGCAAGCTGTGTTGGTCAAGTAAGCAACCTGGGGATGTCCAAAGAATTGTTATGAGTATATTGACCGCTCTGCCTGAATGCTTCTTCCTGGCCTTCACTAGCCTTCCCCTAAGCTCAACCACAGCAGAATCCAGTAACTCCTGTGCATCTTGGCTGCATCTTTCAAACACTGGATCAAGAGCATCTGGGATAAAAAGAGAGAGGGGGATAAGGTGGCTCTCACTGACACCTACAAAAGGTTCACACCAGTCTGACCTTGAACATGTTAAGTTGAGGGGAAAGTGAGTATACACAGACAGGCAAAGGTTTAGAAAGATGTACTTTGAACAGACAGAACTGAAAGGCACAGGAGACTTGCCTCCATGGTGGAGAACACACACACACACACACACACACACACACACACACATACCACATGCACACCACATACATACACCCCACACACACACCCCACATATATACCACACACACACCACATGCATACCATATACACACATACACCACACACACATACCACACACCCCACATGTATACCACACACATACCACACATACATACCACATGCATAGCACACACAAACACACACACCACATACAATCATACACACCATACACATACACCACACATATATACCACACACACACACACACACACACACACACACACAATCAATCATAAACACTCCATACACATACACATATTTAATACTAATAGAATCACACTATATAACTAGACCAGAACAGGTAAATCTTCAAAGGAGGAAAGTCAATTTTTATCAGTCAGACTGAGGATGGATGAGGGTGAGATATGATATCTAGTGGGTATAAGATTTCTCTTTGGAGTGACGAAAATGATCTCAGTGTGGTTGTAATCGTGAATGCATATACCGAGTGGATTCCTGGCGTGCACTGATCTAGCTGTGAGAAACAGCGAAGAAGTAGATGGCAACAGAAAGTGTTGGGGAAAGTCAGCCCTGTTTGCCTGAGACATGCATGGGGGATGACGGGCCACACATGTCAAAATCTGTTGGGAGTCATTTTACCTAGCCCCATCACAACTTAAAGGTTGTTGTCCATTTAAAGGGTTGGCTTTTCTGGGTGCTAGCACAATCTCATTCAGTTCCCAACCAACCAACCATACGTTCTACAGGAAACATGTAGATTTCGAACATTCTCATCTTAGTGCCGGGAAGGAAGGGAGCCAGCAGTGGGAGTCAGCAGTGGGAGAGGAAAGCAGCAAGGCAGGAAGGGGCTCCCAGACCAGCGAGGACAATGTGACAATGTGCTCTGACCCAGGAAGTCACTGTACAGGGTTAATTCAACTCTGCACACTCAAGAGCTGAGAGGAAACCACAACAATAAAGCAAAAGAAAACTTTCAAAGTAAATGGTTACTGGAATAAGCTTCAGAGATGGCCATGCACTTCCCTGAAAACAGGCTGAGCAATAAAACCTGCAAGCCCTGTAAGAGCAGGGAGGGTTCACAGGGCAGAGCAAAGCTGGGGTCAAAGGGGAATCTCTGGGAGACGATGACAGCGTGCTCCCTGAGCAATGCATAGGGGGCGAGGGAAGGGCTTGGCGGAAGTCAATCAACCAGAGCCTCTAGTAAGAGGTAACTTTCATCCTCAAAGCATCAAGGAGCGCATCCAAGCAGCCTAGGCAGATGGAGGGACCAAGGAAAGCCTTCTAGTCTCTTCCCTTTGTCATGTGATGCTTGGCTGGGTCACGCCTTTGGCACCAGCAGTAGAGAGAAGAGAACTTATCACCACTGACTTTTTAGGGAAGAAAACTTCAAAGAGAAGCAGACCACTAACTTAAAGCCTGACATCCCCGGCCTGTAATATCAGTAATATGCAGAGTTGAAGCACAAGTAAAAGCCAGATCACATGACAAATACGTGTCACCATTCTTTATCTGCCTCTTCCTACCATCTCCATGGCTACAGTTCCTGGAAAGGGAATGACTGCCATCCAACCGCCTTACACAGACCTGCTGCTTTCTCATCGTTTCTGCAGGAAAATTCTCAGCTGATTCTCTCATTCCCAGTGTCCCTCTGGCCTTCACACACCAGTTAGGTTAATGGAGCCTTCAACCCCAACCCTACACTCTTACCTTGGCCTCCAGCTCTTCAGAGCACCATACTTTCTAAGTGATGGTGGCTCCCACCCAGAAATGTGCTGGTAAGAGCCTGGGCCTTGTCCTCCTTGTGCGTCTCAGTAGCCTTCCCCTCTGGAGACACTCATTCTCTTGGGAAAATACATTGCTGCCTTCTGTCTCTCTGTTTCTAACACACTGCAAAATGCAAGGCAAGCGTGTCAGGCTGCTGCCAGGATGCCCAGGCCTTGGTGTTTAACTGCCACATACTACCTCGCTGGAAGTCTGTGAGAGCAACATGGGAGGTTAGAGATCACGTGTAGTGACTGTGCCAGGCTGTCTTGTTGAAAGGGTCCCTGCAGGCTTGACCTGAAGGTGTATTGGTCAAGTGTAGTCCTCTGAAGAGGTATTCTGGGAGGTTCAGAAAGTATAAGAGCAGACCTTACTTTCAAAATCAAAAATTCATTAATCCAGCATCCAAAGTTCATCTCTCTCTCTCTCCAGAAACTAGGATTACAAAGCATGGGCCATGGGCTAGGTTGTGAGAGGGAAAGTGATGGGTAGCATCTAACTACAGAACAATGAGAACAGCTCCCACAAGTCCACTTCAAAGCCAGCCCCTTGCTGAGAGAGAGAGAGAGAGAGAGAGAGAGAGAGAGAGAGAGAGAGAGAGAGAGAGAGAGAGAGAGTATGCCAGGGGTTGACAGTAAATACTAAGCTGCAAGAAGACAAGGGCTATACCCAAGACAGCTCTTCCAAAGAAAGGTTCTTTATGAGCGCCCGACATCACAGCTCTTGTAAAACCAAGCGTTTATCTAGCAAAGTGCAGAGCCAGGCATTTAGAGATCACAGCACGTATATGCAGTAGATAAGATCAACTCCATTTCTCAGCTCAATAATGAAGCAACAGTGGGCACCTGGTCTGCATGCAGCTGAGTCAGGGTGCTGCCTCCCCCAGCCCATTGTCCTGGGTGGGGTCTCTGTGCTGACATTTTCAGAAGTGCCCCTAGTTTTCTATTAACCACAGACTATAGGGCACTGTGTCAAGAAAAAGGAGGAGGAGAAGGAGGAGAAGGAGGAAGAGGAAGAGAAGAAGGAGGAGGAGGAAGAGGAGGAAGAGGAGGAGGAGGAGGAGGAGGAGGAGGAGGAGGAGGAGGAGAATTTCCCTTCTTTCTTTGCTAGATCCAACTAAGATCTGATCCAGCCAGTTGTACCCGATTTCTTCCACAGAGGTATGTTTGGAAGGGGGACGTTTACATGGCTTCATAAGGTTGACATCATTCAGTGGTGGCTCCAAAGAGTGACAGAAAGCTACTTGCAATGTAAGGATGCCATCTCATATGTGCTTAAGTGCTTTAAAAAGGCAGGGCCAGTGATCTCAATTCAGATGGAGAAAAGGCTGAGAGGTGAATAGACAAATGGGTAAGCAGGAAAGCACCAATGTGTGATGCGTCCCTCAGAATGCTCTAACTTATGGCGTAGGCATTGCAGCTTTGAACTAGTATCAAAGAGACAGAAGACTGGCCCTGAATGAGGGAAGCAGGGTAAGAAGACAGGAAGGGAGAGGCCGCTGCTGTGGACTCCTGAGTGAAAAGGAAGGCCAAGGCACACATTGCTTTCATTCTTAAGAGACAGCCTGCAGACATTCACTCTGTAGAATATAAATAACCAAACTTGAGATGGGCAAGCGGGGCATGCTGACATCCTCATGAGGCTAACAGGGGCGTACGCAAAAGACCTCTGTGAACTTAAAATCAAGTTACATGGCTATAAGGTGCTGATAAGGATGGTGATCATGATCAGGGTGGTTGTGATGAGAAAGAAAACTGGTATCAGAAGAAGCGAGGGGTGTGTGTGTGTGTGTGTGTGTGTGTGTGTGTGTGTTGTGTAAGAAGAGCCAGGACCCAGAGTCCCATGGCTGCTCAGAGACCACCATGAGACGGGAACAGCCAGATGGCATCAGCTGATTCATTTTTAACAGGATTTAACATTCAGTAATGTACCCCCAAAATGTACACCCAGTAAATTAAGACTGTAATTCCATCTTGGTGTTATGGTGACATGAAAATCCACTCAAGCTAGGCTGTCAGGGTTTATGAAGTTATCAAAGCCCCTTGATGGAATTATAGCACTATTATGCACAGCTGGGGGGACATTACTCCTTATCTTAACAGCAGTTAAAAGCACAGTGGCTCAAAAGGGCACTAAAATACCAGCTCCCTATTAGTGATCATCAGGGACAGCCGAAGGCAGCATGCATAGTCGCACGCCTGTCTTTCTCTGTCTCTGTCTGTCTCTCTCCATCTCTTTCTGTCTCCATCTCTCTCCCTCCATCTCTCTCTCTCGTTCTCTTTCTCTGTCTCTGTCTCTGTCTCTGTCTCTCTGCCTCTGTGTCTGCCCCCCTACCCCACCTCATGACCAGTCTCTCTGAGTCACTCATCATCAGTCCTGGATGCTGTATTTTCTGTGTTGTCTCCTTCGCGGATTTGCTCACAGATAGCACCATGTCTCAAACAGATAATGTTTTGCTGCCTTCTGGACATAAAGAAACATTGGCAGATAATCAGTCTCTTCCCCTCTCCTCTAGAAGGGGGCTATAAACATACAAAAAGCAAAGAATGACTGGTGGTATTTAAAAATAAATAGCATGCTGTTTAGGAACAACAGGTCTGGGTTCCATCTGGATCGGATCCACTCCACTATCTGCAAATGATATTATGTGGACAATCTGCTGCCCCTTTCGAACATGGCCATGAAAACGGAGCGTCAGGGTTGAGGGCAAGACCATCAGAGCCATGCTCAGCCTAATCTAGAGCTGCAACCACCCTCATCACAGAGTAGTATCACAGTACCCACGGCAGTGTTTGCTCACCTTTAAATGTTTTATTGAATTCACTTGGTATATACATGGAGGTCAGACCATAACTTGTGGGAGTTGGCTCTTTCTTCCCACCATACGGGTTCCAAGGATCAAACCCAGGCCCACCCACAAGGGGCCCTCCCCCCTCAATCACTAATTGAGAAAATGCCCCACAGTTGGATCTCATGGAGGCACTTCCCCAACTGAAGCTCCTTTCTCTGTGATAACTCCAGCCTGTGTCAAGTTGACACACAAAACCAGCCAGTAGAGAAGCCATGAATCAAATTAGAATCATGGGCCCTGTAGTAACATTTACAGAAGAAAACGGAATAAGCACTCAGGAGAACCCTTTGAACTCAACACAAGGAGAATGGTGATAACATTGGAACAACCATAGAAGTGATGCGATTATTAACCGATGGACAAAGGACTGTAATCATGAGTTAACTTTCTATTGACCTTGTTGATCTCCTGACACAAGACTATCACACAGAACTGAATAGGACTCCTCAGACTTATTCTGTGTTTGCTTTTGCATAAGCCCCTCCAGTGCAGAACTGGTGGCTTCTAACTTTAGATATTTATCAGTAGATCAAGACCTCAAGGGCTTTTGTAATTGTATATGGGATGGATTCCTAGGAGGGGTAGTATCTGGATGGTCTTTTCTTCAGACTGTGCTCCACACTTTGTCTCTGTATCTTCTGTGGGTATTTTGTTCCTCCTTCTAAGGACTAGAGTATGCATAGTTTGTTCTTCTTCCTTCTTGGGCATCATTTGATATGTGAATTGTGTCTTGGGTATTCCAAGCTTCTAGGCTAATATCCACTTATCAGTGAGTGTTCTTTTGTGATTGGGTTACCTCACTCAGGATGATATTCTCCAGTTCCATTGATTTGTCTAAGAATTTAATGAATTCATTGTTTTAAATGGCTGAATAGTACTCCAGTGTGTGTGTGTGTGTGTGTGTGTGTGTGTAGCACATTTTCTGTATCTATTCCTCCATTGAGGGACATCTGGGTTCTTTCCAGCTTCTGGCTATTATAAATAGGGTTGCTATGAACCTGGGTGAGAGGCCCTTGGTCCTGCAAAGACTCAATACTGTAGTGTGGAGGAATACCAGGACAGGGAAGCTGGGTGGGTTGATTGGGGAAGGGGAGATGGCTTATGGGATTTTCAGCAGAGGGGGTAGCCAGGAAAGGGGACAACCTTTGAAGTGTAAATAAAGAATATACCTAATTTTAAAAAAAAGAACTCAAGGGCTGTAGAGAAGGGACCTATTGCAGAATCTGTGGGTTTCCAGAATAAGACCTCACAGTTCTCACCCACAGCTAGTTCATTCGAATTTCTAAGAGAGTTTCTGGTCTTTACAAGCATTTAAAAGAGATCTTTCCTTTCTGCCTTATAATGTATTCACTTCTGTGTCATCTCAGTGAAGTGTGGAACTCTAACAAAAGTTACAACTAGGACGGAGCATGTGAAAATCAAAAGGATGTTTGATAAGGATGATCTAGGTCAGGTAAGCATCCTAAGTGTCAACGCATGCACAGGTAATTTATTTTATATGTGTGATGTTTTGTCTACACGTGTGTCTGTGCACCACATGCCTGCACCAGTGCCCTTGGAAACCAGAAATCGGCGGTGGATCCTTATCCTCTGGAGCTGAAGTTATACACAGTTGTGCCTCAAGTCCTCTGGGAGAGCAGCCAACGTTCTTAACCACGGAGCCATCTCTCTGGCCCCACTAGGCATGTTTTAAAGAGAGACTGAGGAGTACCAGTGGGTCCAGCAGATAAGCTCAGTGCGAGAGGATGAGCAGAGTCCCAGGTGCTGCTGAGTATCACAGCGGGTGGAGAGAGCAGGGCTAACAGGACCTTTCGCATCTGTCACTGGCAGAGCTGATGTCCTGGGAACTGTGCCTTACATTTGTATTCTTAATTCTTCTTTGCTCTTAATACTAGGACCAAGCATAAAAGCTACGATGAAAACAACAACAACAAATAACAGCTATGTGGTATTGAAGAACCACACCGAAGGGTGTTTTTATTTTTAATAAGTTCAGCTGTTGCTCTCATGCAGTGATGATGTTACTACTAGTCTGTACCAGCAATTATCTCATAAATGCTATGGATAATTCATTGGGATACATGGTTAGAAGATGTGGGCAGATGCAGCCTCGGGCAAAACAGGAAGCCTCCTTCAGCCTCACGCTCGGCCTCAGACTACAGGCCTCGCTTCCCCAGCGTTTCCAAGGCCCCATGCCAGTCAGAGCCGCTCCCCTCCCTTCATCCAAACCAAAACATGTTTTCAGGATCGAGTCTCATAATCTCAGCCACCCACAGGAGGACAGATAATGAAACTTAATGATATTTTCCTGAGGTATTATATATAAGAACTGCTAAGAAAAGTAGCAATAGGACACCCTAGAAGAGTGAAATTCAGACTGTAGCATTATAGAGTATCTAAGAGGTCAATATTCAGAAAAATTACTGGTCCATTTGAATCACACTAAGCAGGAGACCAGGTACCCCGTACTGCAAGCAAGATTGGAAGCTAGCATCCTTAACATTTGGGAAATGCCTTTTCTAAATCTGCTCAAGTCTTCAATATTTCTTGAAAATAGCCATTAGTCTCTCAAGACTCTGGGCTTGATGGCAGATCTCCCTGAAAGACCCCCTCACCACACATATAGCATGCATCCTTGGATGTAGCCATAACAATTTATGCTTAATGAATGAGAAAGAATGTCCATTTCACTTGCTTTATGGCTTGGGCAATGGTGGGCTGGTAACCAAAAATGTCTGTGCTTATTTTCAGAACTGACACCATGACAGTCAATCCATCAACCACCATTTACAGAGTTCTCACAGGATGGCGACGGTGGATTTTGTCTTTAAAGGACCTGAAGTGCTGAGAGCCTTAACATCTGTTCCCTTCGAGGGGACTCCGTCTTCATTTTGACTGTGCCTGCGTTAGCCCACTGACAGCAGAGTGGATCTTCCCCTGACTTGAGAAGCACACCTGACAAAACCATCGCCCACAAAAACATTTAACTAGCCAGTCACATGCTTCATCACATGTTTTATTGGTAGGGAACTGACTTGGGGGCAGGGAATAGTCTGTTGAGACTGTCTTGAGAAACAGTTCTGCATTAGTCTGTCTTTCTAACCCACTTAGTTCATTAATTCACACACAGGAGTGCATTAATTCCCACACAGGAAACAACAGTACTGACTTCTTGGGAACAAAGGAGCCTGGGATGCTCAAAGGTCTGGATGATCTTGTGTTATTTAAGATGCCTGCTTTCCAGGCCAGTAGCAGGCAGTGAGTAGGACAGACAGGCAGGGTAAGCTAGCCACAGGCTGTGTGTGTGTGCATTAAGCTCCAGAGGATGGCCAATGACAGTGTTGATTAACTAGCAGTTGTAATGGCAAACATTTACCCAATACCTACACGATGCCAGGTACAGTTCTAAGACCTCCCAATGAGCCACCCGCATTTGTGCATATAACCCATACTCTTTATTTTTCCTCAAAGGGAAACTGAGTCACATACCAATGTGCAGGTGACATATACAATAACAGCTGCAGAGGAAACACCAAAAAAAAAAAAATGTGCAGAGCTAAACTGTCAAAAGTCAACTTTAATGGACAGGCGTTGGTTTTTAGTGCTAAGGTAAATTTCAGCAAAGTTCAAAGAGTTGGCCACACCAACAGTCTCTGCTAATGAAAGAGGTAAGCTAGAGTCAGTCACAGGAAGGACTCAGAAAACTCCAAAATGTTTGGAATAGAAACAATATGCTTCTAAGTAATCCACATGTTAAAGCTGTGATGGGGGTATTAGAAAATGTAGCTGGTGGGGGTGACTCAGTGGTTGGAGCACACAGTGTGCTTGCAGAAGACTAAAGAATCTACACCTGGCATCGCACGATGGCTGGCACCTCCAGTGCTAGGGGATCTATCACCTCTGGACTCCAGGGCTACCTGTACTCACCCGCGCAGAGTTCCACACAGAGACAAGTACACATAATTTAAAAATTAAAAAAAAAATCTTAATGTGTCTGATGCCACTACACCTGTGTTGCGAAGAAAATGCACAGCTGTAGTGGTGTGATTAGAAAGGGAAGTGACCCGAGTGATTTAAGAAAGAAGGGCAAATCACACCCAGAAACAGACGAGATCGTGGAAAATAAAATAGAAAGTTAAAGAGAGAAAGAAGCGCACATACCATAAAGGAAACTCCCACCATCAAAGTTTGATTATCTAGAAATATGGATCTTATTGATCAGTCTGTAGCACGACTAGTCAAGGAGAAGTACGTCAGTGGTCAGTGATAGCAGGAATAAGACCCGGGCAGGGGCAGAGTCACATGACCAGAGAGAACGCTAAAACTCCCTCCCAACCAATTTGAAAAACTTACTGCAAAGGACACATCTCTGATAGTCTCTCAGTTCACAAATGGAAACATAGGACATGTTCTTCCTTCAGGGCTCTTTGATACTGTTTTGCAAAGGAGCGATACAAAAATTTTATATCAGCACTACCACCACCACCACCATCATCATCATCATCACTATCCTCCTCCTCACCATCATCATCACTATCCTCCTCCTCATCATCATCACTATCCTCTTCTTCCTCCTCCTCCTCCTAACCACCACCACTACCATCAACACCACCACCACCACCACCACCACCACCACCATCATCATCATCATCATCATCATCTAGCTCTTTGTTGCACTTTCGAGGGGCCAAATGGTAGCTGGGTTATTCTATAATAGCTCTTCCCCAATGCATAAAACCTGGAGAATTGAAGAAGTCAGAGAAATGGTGCACACATAATCTTGTTGTTGTAAGTTTCGTGAAAAGCAAACTTCTTCAGTGTGGACTGTCTGGGAGTGAGATCAGGGAGGCCTCACTACCCACGCAGTGTCTGAGGACAATGTCTTGTCTGGAGTTCAATGCCCAGCCCTGCCGCTGACTGTCTGAACAGCTCTGAGCAAGCACCTAGTCCCGTTCCTCCCCTTTCCTCACCTGTAACACGAGGATTACAAAGCATCCTCCTTACAGGCTCTCTGTCCCGTTTTGATACAGAAAACCCGCGAAGCACACACCAGCATCTAGCAAATCGCTAAAAAAACGACCTGTGCCAGCTGGGCAGGCGCCTTCCGCAGTCCTTCACTACCTCCAGCTTCGCTTGGGCTTTGAATTTTACAATCCAAAAATCTTCTTTAAAGCAAAACACTAGCATTAGGACCGAATTACCCCTGTGAATACTCACAGGGCGCCCAGAGTGGAGGATTTACAGCTGAGCCAATGACCTCGGCTCCACTACAAATACATCGCGGAAACGGCAACGCGAGGGATTTCAACACAGGATGCCCCCCCCTTCCACCCACCCCACCCCGCGTGCCTGGTTAAAATACGTGAAACTGGGAAGGACGGAGCATAGGTTCTCCCCTCAAGACACCCCCATGTTTGCATACGCGGCATTTTAAATATTTGACTTGAACTTGATGGCGTCCATTGACAAAGATTTATTAGGGGAAGAGCTAAACGGCCCGCCCTTTCCATCAAGGTGGGGTGTGGCCAGGACTGCTCAGTGTGAACCTAGGGGGGACCACGGGAGGTGTGCAAGCTTTGAGGGTGACGGGGGGGGGCGGCTCGCAATGGAAGCTGGGGCTCCTTTCTCAGAGGCTTTTTTCTCAGGACAGCCCTCCCCTCCCCGCACAGCCCCCACACCCGCCCTCGTCCTTGTGTCCTCCTCCCAGAAACCAGGTCTCCATCGTCATGCCTTGTAAAGGCAATGCTGTCTCTTCGGTTGGTCTCCCTCTGCCTTTGCACCGGCGGCAACAGGTTCAGCCTCGGTTGCCCTTTTTCTCAGCTGAACAGACCACACTCTGACTGTGTCGGGGCACCCCAGCCATCGGTAGCATCTCCTGCCCTTGTCCATTCCTGGGGCCAATTCTTTTCTGGGTTTTGTGTCATTTTACTTTGTATTTGAGATGGAGGCTTACACAGTCCAGACTGGTCTCGCACTTGCTATGAAGCAAGGGCTGGCTTTGAGCTCCTGACTTTCTATTTCGAGTGCTAGAATTATAGGCACATGCAGACACGTCAAAGCTCCATCATGTCCATCTCCAAGGCACCTACAACAGTGACCTGCCTCTGAGGAGGAGTTCAAATGATATTACATCAAAGTAAATGCAAATAACACACTATATTGGGGGTAAAAGAAAATCTCCAAATGCATACTACACAAAATTATTTTGTGTTTTGGCAGTGTTGCCCAGGGTTGTTCCAAACAGTTATAGAATAGATAATGATTTGAAAACTTGCTTCACCACACCATTTTATTCTCTTTAGGTAAAATCATGTGATATAGCTCAAGAATATACAATCGTTTTTTTTTTTTTTTAATTTATTGTTTGTCAATGAACATTCCAGAATGCCACAATTACTCTCTTTAAACCTCAGGCCTCTTACCCGAGAAATGGAACCAGTCCTTACACCCAGCAAACTGTGACGGTGGAATCTCCCTGCACTTTAAGCTCCCACGTACTCACAGGCTTGGTCCGTGAGTAATGCTCGCTAGCTACTACTGTTGGAGGCAGAGGAGGCTTAGCATGAGGCCGGCTTAAGCACTGATGCTTCTTTGAAGAAAACACAAGCCAGAGTTTTTTACATCCCAATCACCTCTCCATACTGGAAGACAGACTTTAGACAAGGTATGTAACCACCCTGGACTGCAGTCTGCTCATCTATAAAAGACACACATAACAGCTATATTTAGGGTTGAACAGAGACTGAGGGAAAACAAATCAGATAGCCAGGAGGACGCAGGCTCCTCAGATGCAGCCACCGCACCCGGCTCGTGTAACCCTCCTCCTCCTCTTCCACATGTTGTTTTCTTTGGGAGGGTGGAGTTATTTTGTTTGCCCTTTAAAAAAATTATTACTGGGGTTTTGATTATTTGTATTTTTTTTTTTTTTTTGCCTTTTGTTTTGTTTTTGGAGAGAGAGGTGGAATCAGAGAGATGAGAGAAAGAACATGAAATTGGGTAGGTGGGAAGGATGGTGGCAAAGATCTGGGAGGAGTTGGGGAAGGGAACACAAGATCAAAATGTACTGTATGAACATTTAAAGAACAAAAGCAACAAAATTGGGCCATTAAAGATGTTCTTAGGCTTGTCATCATTCTGGAAAAAGGGAGGTCCCTGATCTAGAATGAGTGGTGTCCTTGTAGAAAGGGGCCGTCTAGAAAGAGACACACAGGCAGAATGATGTATAAACAAAAAGCCCAGTGTCAGGATGGTGTGGCTGTGAGACAAGGAGTGACAAAGTCGCCCGTAAGAATCCAGCCTTCTTTGCCACCCAGGATTTTGCTTTCCCTCTTTTTACCTTCAAACAGATTATCCCCAGATGAAACAGACACGAACTCAGCATGGGCAGTCAGTGCTTCCTAACACCAAAGAAAGAAGAAATTTCACTTTGTGTTGTGAGCACAAGACCCTCTGCTCATTCGTCATGTTTTCCTGAAGAAGACCATGTCTTACCAAGGCCTCTGCTATTCCTCTTCTCAGGCCTCTGTGTCAGAGGAGAGCGCAGATGGAGAGGAGAAAGACCCCTGGAGAGTTTGGGCCTTGCTTGTTTATTCTGAGACACACTTGTGCCATCTCAACTGTGGTCAAAGGACTCTGAATCAGGAACACAAACAAAGCTGACTGTGGCCGAGGGCCAGGGTGAATAAGTTCTCTTGCGCAGCTTTCTTGGAGAGTCATTTTGCATAGCCTTTTATATGATAATCACAGCTCCTTCCTATGTATTGAACTTTGCAGCCAGAAGGAAAAATAAATAAATAAGACTAACTAATGGCTTGTTTCCCCAGAGGCGGCTCTTTATGGGATCATATGTTTTTTCAGCTTCTCCATCCCAGTTTCCTGCTTGGACATTAAGCACCCTTCACAGTGGCTCCAACTTCATGCATTAGGGATAGAAGCCCTAACTGGCCCAGAGCAGGGTCCAGCAGGACCGGAGCACCAACCCAAGGCCATAGCGAACCTTGTACCCTTTGAGAGCAGCAGGTCTTTCAACAACTTCCAGGTCAAGCATGACTCTTCTCTGACATGATGAAGAAAAAGCAGGGTCAGGCAGATGAAGTACGCATTGCAAATAGTATCTCTCTTTCTCTCTCTCTCTCTCTCTCTCTCTCTCTCTCTCTCTCTTTCTCTATCTCTATATGTAAATAGTTGACTATATAAATAATGTATATATATACATATTATATATATATTACATATATATCATATATACATATGTATACATATGTGTATATATATGATGAAGCCTGCCTCAAGGGATTATAATGAGGATAAAAAATAAGGGTTTATGTATAATACCTGATAGGTGCTCAGTGAAGCTATCAGGTGTTCCAAATATTCTACCATAAAGTAATTTTCCTTGCAGATAAGCCCACAGCTGGGACTGTGGGGTGTATTGGAGCTCATCAGACATCCCGCCAGGACTGAGTAAACAACTAAACAATACACCCCTGCCTCCAGTCTTCCTTGTGCAGCTTTCCCTAGAATGCCTTTGGTTTTTTTTAGTATCCCTCCACCCCAAGCCGCGAAAATTAGGGCAATGGGGCAAAAGCTGAAGGCTCCCAATGTTCCTTTCTGCTCCCATCGTGAATCCTGTGGTTGAACGTCAGTGGGGTTGGCTTAAATGCAACACCGGTTACTCTTGGGTAATTGTAGTTTAATTATACTTAGGCTGGTAAATTCATCATGTTAAATCTGGGGAGATGTCACTAGATGAGTCATGGAAACAGTTTTGATAAAAATTGTGGAAACTTGGGACAGCTGTGCTTTCTCTTCCCTTTACCTCACCTCTTCCCTGCATTCATGGACACACCCTTCTTGCCTGTCAGGGGGGCCTCTGCAGGGAGCCACTCCCAAGAGCTGCCCTGACCCTTCCCACTCCATCCTCTTCTGCTGCCCAACACTGAGTAAGCCACCGGCTGAACTCCAGAGCAAGTCAACCTCTTCGCTGCAAACTACCGTGCCACTCATTTCTTTTGATCATGAAATCCTGCTCTTTGATGGCGATGAAACAGTTAATAGGGACTCAGAGTCCCATCAGAACAACCCGCTCACCTGTAGGCAGTAGAGATTAGCACCCAAAGTTTCAGAATCTTTAAACATATTCAAAGTATCATGAGGAGAAAGGATTGTCCAAGAGAGTACAAGAAGCAGAGAGAGTGTCTGTCAACATAGCTGTGACTTGAGCTAAACACAGCACACTGTCTGGTTCCACTGCATTCCAGCTCCTTGGGATGTTCATAGCGACTGCACATAAAGAAAAGGCTTCTGTGGTTAGATAGGAACTTTTAAAAATGCTGTGCTCGATGTGTCTTCTAATGTCAGAGAGTGTTCATGCCAACTACCACAGAAATAATAAGTTATGAATGAATTCAATGTCAAAGGACGAATAAAGAGGCTGTTTGAGTTTGCAGCATTTGTGATAAATGAATGAAAAGAAACAGGTAAATGAGTCATCTGGTCAGAGCCCAAGGTTCTTAGCTGCCAGGCATCCCGGACCTCAGTCCCAGAAGGACTGCAATGTGTCCGTTGTGCACAGCTCGTCTTGGCCAGTCTACACAGCCTATCCACAGGATGAATAGACTGCTTTCCCCCTGCCAGGTCACAGTGGCCTAAACCATGGATTCTGACTTTGAGAGTGAATTTTTAAAACCAGAGATTTCATTCCCCCCCCTAATGTTCTACAGCCATCAAAATTCTGGTAATTGGAAACACTTAGATCCTATTAGGAAGCATGTCTTTCTAGGAAGTCACCGAAAGGTCAACGAAGGCAGAGCGAGCCGGCGTCCGCAGGATAAAGGGTTTCCCGAGTAGTAACTGGGGATAGGCAACCCAGTGTCTTCGAAAGATGTTAAGATCTGGTTTCAGTTGGTCTCACGGGCACTTTTATGATTTTGTTCTAAACAAACCATCCTTGAACATTCTTTTCCCTGATCTGAAAGACAGTCCACTACCATCTGCCAAAGCTCCCTCAAAAAATAAATATGGAGTTTCCTGTATTACCTGAGTTGGTGAGGGAAACTTTGGGGAAGTCCCCAGACTTTCACTTAACGGTCGATCACCTGTAACAACAGAAGGATCACCTCCTGTTCTATGAGGGTCTCAGAGGCTGAACCCTCTTTTGGTTTTAACAAAGGCTTTGCAAGGCTTTAGTCTTTGGGCATACTGCGTGATGAAAGGGATTTCTGAGTCATGACCACCACCTAAAATCCAGGAAAAGTTATAAGCATACAGTGTTTGCTTAATTTCCTCATGCCAAATTTGGCGCAGAAATCTTAGAAGACTGGCTTGTTTGGGATATTTACAGTGAGCAGAATGAGAGCAAGAATAACCAAAAACCTCACATGTACTTGGCATGTGAACTTCATTCACCACCAACCGCATCCTGTGAGATACGTGATTGTTACTGCCATTCTGAGACTAAGAAGACTGACGCTCATGATGTTAGGCGGCATGCCAGTACCTGCCACTAATACCTAGCATTCTCTCTCTCTCCCTCCCCCGCCCCCCCCAAACACACAAAACACACACACTATCCTAAGGTGGACAATCCTTAGTTTAGCTTAGCTTTTTACAATGGCACAAAATATTTGTCACACGTTTGGTGAGTGGCTACATTCTGAATGATATTGCATGGTAATGACTAACATGTATACACTTTGATGAATGAATAGAGAAATTACTTATCCAAAGCCTTCTGCTTTCAGGTGGAGATGTATCAGGTGGTGTGGCCACTAACCAATAGTTATACTGAATAGGTTACAACGGGAAAGTTCTTTCTCCTTTGTGAATTATTGGGGGAGGGGGTTGTTGGTTTGTTTCTTTGTTTACAAGAGGCAGCTTCTAAACCCACTGAGGCAGCGCTCTCAGCAGAGGACAGGGCATTCTTTCACTTGCTTGCATGTTTTAGTGATTCTTCAGGGAATTTCTCCCATGGGAGCTTCATGATGCTGGGAATGAGAAGGCAGGACAGCCACAACCACGTCAGACATGGCGAACATCAGAACGGAAGCAAGGAAGGTAAGAGAGGCATGCGAAGGCCGAGGAACCAGCATCCAGTTCAGGGAAAACTAGGAAGGACCCGGTGAGGGAACATCAGAGAGGTAGGTCCTCGGAGAGGTGGCATGGGCTCCCACGGCCAGGTGAGAGGAATGTGGTCAAGGATGAGGGGAAAATGAAGGGCCTTGCAGGAAAAGATTGCCACATGGGCAAGGAGGTGAAGCCATGGGCAGGATTAGGGTAGCATGGTTTATTCTATTTGAACAGCAAACACACAAGGGACAGATGAGAAAGAAAGCTGGAAATGAAGCCATGGTCAGATCAAGAAGAATTTTCAGCCCCACCCACCACTCTTTGTACAGGATCCCAGAAGAGCTTAAGGTCTATCAAGAAAGCCAAATTCCCCCTATACAACTCACAGCTCCCCCGCTAGAATGCAGCCCTGGCACCTGGCCCGCCGTGCGCGGCACCTGGGACACATTAAAACCTCCATAAACATTTGCTGGACTGAGCTGGGAGGACACCGGGGAAAGAATCCCAGTGGTAGACATTTGGGGTGGAGAGAGAGCGAGTGGCAGAGTTTGGGTTTAGGAGCTAAGACTGTTCCGGTCTAACGTTTAACCGGCACCACCGCAGCTTGTCAGTAACCTGCCCAAACTCCTGTGGTACCCCGAAACGGGAACGTATGGGGCTCCCGTGGCACAGCTGGTTAGTGGGCAGCTCTTACACACAGATGATGGCACAGCAATTCCCAGGATCTCATGTCATTCCCTAGGAGTCCAACACCAGCAGCTTGCTGTGTGTGTTTTATCTTCAAGGGTCAGATGTAAGCTCTGAACGCATCTCTATACCACCAACGTGCAGATCCCTCCAGAAAAGCCAGTCCCTAGGACTCGGCATGGAAGGACGTGTGTCGTAGCAATTTGACATCACCCTTGGGATACCAGAGGTTGTCCTAAGCCTAGCTGAGAACTCAGGTGATCAGAGTAACCTGCCTTTCCTGACTTTGAAAAACAAATGCACACAAACCAGAGGTAAGCTGTCTTTCATTCTGAGCTTCCAGGGTCAGCTGGATTTCTGCAGCCACGTCTGTGGAACACGGAAGAACACGGAGCTCAGACTGGAGGTGATGTAAAAGTCTTGTTGGTGGGGACAGAGTGGGTGCTATCAAGATTTTTTTCATGCCTTTGTGGAAGCCAGGAGCGCCTTGATGTCCTGCAATGCTTTCGCTGGACATTTGTGGGGAAAGTAAATCATACTGAAATTCATGCAAAACAAAGGGAAACAAAGGAAGGCGGGATTGGAAGTGGGGGGTGGGGTTGGGAAGTGGGGGGTGGGGGAGCATGTGCATCTTCCAACCGAGGCTCCTACATGCAACAGTAGAACTAAAGTTTCCAGGTTCTGTGGAATCCAGCAAATAGTCCAAACCTGTCACTTTTCGTTTCTGGTACAAAATACGTATCTTGCAAGGTAGTTGTGATTGTGGGGGAAAGATGCCCTTGAATCTTCAAACATAGGGTCTGGCAAGTCAGAGCCTGGTGATGACAGTAACTTTTGTCCTTACTAGTTTATGATCATGGCATCTTGCAGTGTCAGGTACATTTCCTAACCATGTCTAAATGAATGTAAAATGGTCTTTTCACCTATTTCTGCCTTTGAAACTAAAAGAAACTATGCTGCTATGTAACCTAACCTGGATATAATCCTGGGGATAAATTCATCTGCCTAGCATGTGCGCTCTTTATACTAACATCAGCCCTTATATACACAGTTCAGGATAGCATCCTAGAGAAGGAAAGACACGGAGGAATTAGAAGACTTCCAAGTGAGAGTCACACACGCAGACATCTCTGGGGAAGGCCAAAGAAATTAGGCATTTAGAAAAAGCAATTGCCGTTTTGAAATCTCCTACATAAAGGGATTGAAGCAGTAGAAGGGTTATAAATAAACAATAAATCATGCAATTATTACTGTTTGAATTTTGGCAAGATAACAAAAAAGAGCAGAGATATAATCAGGAAATAATAGCAAAGTTCTGCGAGGAACCCCTGCAATTAGTGATAAACAGAGTTTGGCTCCAATCTGGAGCCCCAATATGGCTCTCATTAAAGAGACTTGGGACCTGTTCCTGGGGCCAAGCTCCACTAGCTTGGGGAGAAGTGAGGTAACCAAAATGTCAGTACACCACCCCCAACCCAGATAATCTTTTACTACAGTATTCTGGCCACCTGGTCTGAAATGATTACCTTATGCCTAGTGAGGAATGGGCCACAGCCTTCCGAAACTAATTGAGATGTTCCTGTTTTCAGCTTTTGGATTCTTTCATTTGTGATACTATAAACACACATAACCTATGCACACACACAAGCATACACACACATACATATGAGTGAACACGTGCACACCACACACCACACGTGCATACAAGTGCCCTCATACACACACTCACACACATACTATCACTCACATTCATACACACATACTAACACACACACACACACACACACACACACACACACACACACTAGGCAGTAGGCGCCTCCATTCCTTCTTCCATCCCAATTCCTTTCACCTTCTTTTATTAATGGTGCCTATTAAAGAGATAAATGCTCCCACCCAAGTGATATCACTTAAACAGATAAATAGTCCACACCGTAAAGACACAGAGCTCACAAGGAAAAACCCTGTCTTATTAGACTAGAAACAGACATACTATATTAATGCAAAAAAATCAGCATATGGTTCTAATAGGCTTTCTTAAAATGATTTATCAGCTGTGATTAAGCCCTCAACCTGCATGTCTATCTTCATAAATAAAGCAAAAGTGCACCTTACTCTCAGACATTTCTGCAGGATCTTATTACCCAGCCCAGCATACTACACTCCATTTACAACACGGCTCTGGGGAGCCAAGAATTTGTGTGTAATCACAAAGTGTGTGCTCCAGAAAGACTGCCAAGATTTAGTACTCTTATCTCCGAGATAGTCTTACTGAAAGTCCATTACAGTGAAGGCTCAGCCCCTCCCTGTGCCACGGAGCCCTACGCTTCAGAAATACAAACAGGTAATTAAAGGGCTATGGAGGATTTCGCAGTCAGCCCAGTGACACGGAATCACCGAGCAGCTGTTGGGGATGTGATTCTGCACCAGGCGGGAGGCACCTCTGCCAGGCTTCTCGGAAGTGGGGATCATTTTTTAGGACTCAATCTCTTTCTTCTCGTCCGTCCGTGAAAGAAAAGAGGAATGCAAATATTAGCCATCCTTGTTTGGACTTCACGCTCCTGAGGGCTGATATGTCAGTTTCTGGGGAAACCTTGATACGAAGGGGCCTCAGGAAAGCCTGAGGCCTGAGGCCCAGGCAGCCCCAGCAGCAGCAGACTTGGAGAGGAAGGAGGATCCAGGTGAACGTGCGTGGGTTCAATAAGTTACAAGCTGACAGCTGAGAACAGTCCAGGCCCACTATTTCACTGAGGGGACACAGCACTCACTCCAGGATAAGAGCCCCCCCCCCCACGTCCCACAGAGCAGCGGAACATGGCTGTGCACTCCCTTGGGTAAGGCTCTTTTGAACCCATTTCGCCTTCAGTCACCCTCATCTAACTCGTCCCCTGCCCTCGGGATCAGCCACCCCCCAGTCCCTCCCTATAGCGGCTTCCAGCTCTTCCGATGGGTTTAAAGCACAAGTGTGAATCTCAATGCTTCTTTTTTCATTTTTTGACAATAAATCTGTTATACAATCTGTGTCTGTGGTGCTATTGTGAGATTTTTGCCAAAAGACAGAACTTGAGGCTATAAAATGAATTGGAATAAACCATTGTTGTTAGTAACACACATTTATGTTGTTGTTTGTTGTTGTTGTTGTTTTTCCTGCAAAATACACCAGTGTGCTGACTCAGGCTGCAGCCTGCGACTATTGCATTCAATTAGTGGAACTGCACTTATGAGGTCAAAGTAGCGCCTGTCTCCTGGGATCACAGGCTGTACCTCTGGCCCTGGCCAGCTGTCTTACAATATGTGCCTCTTGTCACAGGGGGGTGGGGGTCGGAGGAAGGACATGTGTGTTTGGATCTGTGCAGAAGACACATTACTACTCACAGTAAATCTATACCAGTACATTCAGACAATGGGTAAATCAGTGGTCCTGTCTTCCCAGGGAGCCTCAGGTAGCATGGCCGCAAATGTCTGCTGAAGCTGATGTTCAACTGAACACTGTAGACAATTTTAGGCTCTGATCTCTGCCTGCTGGAACCTCCAAGAAATGGGTAAGGCATTACTCCCAAACCTAGACTGTTGACTGTACCTAAAATCACACACATACACATGTATTGTAATACAAAAAGGGAAGAAAGTTCTCTAGCAGAGATGGGGATTAAGGCATCATTCACCTTCTCTGGATGGACAGGAGAAAGATACCTTTCCAAATGCCAACAGTCTAACACGTGACTACCCTGTTGAGGGGGAGCTTAAGCTCTTGTTCCAAGGCCTCCTTTGGAACAATATCAGACAGGTGTGCAAGCCTAGCATAAATGATTTCTGTCCTCAGATCTCAATAAACTCAATCTATACATGCTGATAGCAGGCTGCTCAAAAGTCTGTTTTGAGCATGAGAAACAAAGTCACGCATGACTTGTGGACCACACCACATCTCCATAGTTCATGCCCAGGCTCATGCCGGCAATAGAGGCCACGTTAGGAGGAAGCCATTTCACATGAACTAGCTACATCACACTGGAAAAAGCCCTTGCCAGAATTCTGGACTGTCTTGTTCCCCTCCAGCATGGGAAGACCAACTAGCAGGCTACAAGGGTAGAGTTCATGGGTACCCTACAGTCCAGAGCACAGAGTGTCCGGGCTTCCCTCCCCTGAGCTCTAGCTGCTCTCACAGGGCAGTGTGGATGGTAATGCCCCGCCCAACAGCACCAACAGCCCGGCACTTCCTCATGTTCGTAAATCTTCCAAGACATTTCTAAGCTCTGGGAATTATAAATCATCCTGGGGGAAGCAAGGAGGAGATGGCTTCCTGGGAACTTGGGGTCCAGAATACCCAGCAGTAACACCCCATCTGGAGACATTGTGCCCATAGTCATGCAAGTAACTGCTTCTCTTCTTTAGGAAGAAGACCATGCATGACCCCTCCCCTCAGTGCAAATCCACAGAGCAAGGCTGCGCCTGACACCCGCCTAGACAGGATTGGGTCAGTTTTCTGACTGGCTTTCAAAGTTTTCATACAGCGGATGGTGTTTTCCACATGTCACTCAGTTCTCGGGGATGCATGTGGTTGAAAGTCACGCCAAACCCAAAATGTAAAGTCTTCCATTCAAAGACAGGGCTGGGGTCGAGGCTTGCTCATAAGTGGGTCACCCATCTTATTGCTCCAAAATGATTGCGTGACCTTACGTGCTGGTCTCATCTTGATGTGCATGATGGGGCTTATCAGAAATGGTGTGCTCAGGTGATGCTGAGAACCGAGTCCTTTGGGAATGCCATTTGAAAGCCACTGGGGAGAGCTATGTGCACCATGGGTAACGACACCACAGTAGAGCGGAAGGTTTCAGAAAGCAAAGAACAAAGGGAACCGCCAGGGAGTTCAGAGGCTGCCGGTGTCCCTCTGTCGAGGAGAGCAGAGCAGGTGACATTGGGTGGCTGTTCAAGAGGGTCACTCTGACCTCACCTCCAGGCTGGTGATTGGTGGTAATTTGTTAAAAGAGCTAGCTCTACAGAATGAGGAATATTAAGGGCAGACAAGATTCATGAATGTCCCCAAGTCTGTGGCCTGTGGGGATCATTGTGACAGAAAGAAGGACAATATCCATGCTTGAGTCTGAGGCGCCAGTCAGCACTGCCCGGCAGGTGTGATTTGACATCCAGCATGACAGAAATACGAATGGGAATAATGCTGGGAATCCCAGCTCCTGCCCTCCAACTTATCAATATGGAAATAACAACACGCCAACCCTGAACCATCCCTCTGGTAAATCACTCCCATACCTGCCCCTGCCCGTTCTTAACGCTCAGCTGGATTTATGCATGACAGAGGCAAAAGCAGGTCCTTGCAATGATTATTTGATTTCCCTTTCTTCCTTTATACTGTCAGTTTCTTCTCACATCTCTGTGAGGGGGCCAGGTAAGTGATTTCAGTACAGAGGCTCGTGGAGTCTCGCATTTGGTCCAATTTTCCAAATGCCAATGCTGTTCTCTGCCTGGACCGGAAGTTTCATTTCTTAGTCATTTTGTTTGAATCTGGCCCAGAACGCAAGCCTATTTTCCTGCCTGCCTTTGAGGGCGTCAGTGCAAGGCAGCCTGAGAACGGCATAGGCAAAGACTTACAGCCCTGCGCGCCACTTCTGTGCTCTGTCTGGTGCCCTGGAAACCCTGAATTACTCACAGCTGCAAGCTGGTTCCCTCAGAGGAGAGTGCCCACTTGGTATTGTGATTCCTATTGCGGTAATACACTAAAATCCTCTTGTGGCCGGTCTACCTCAGGACAGGTGAGGTGGTTTTTAAACACGTTGAGGATGTCGTCCAGCCCAGAATGGAGAGATCACCCTGAGGAGAAAGTCTCCTACTAAGACAGTCACTGTTTTCTCAAGCTTGCTTTGGTGAGGATCACCCCGCCCACTTCGCCCACCCACTTAGCTCAGTTTCATTCACTTACAGGAAGGTCACAGGGCAGACCAAACATTCCCCAGGACTTGAGACTTGATTGGTTTTTTTTTTTCCCATTAAAAAAAATTTAATGGTCCTTACCTTTCTTATTGGTCCCTTTTCATGTATTTCAAGCATAGAACATTATATAGTACCAGGACCTGGCTGACCATGTATTGGTTTGGCATGTAGGAAAACACTGAACAATGCTGTGGTTAATATCTCCCAAATCAATTCTTATTTGTGCTCTTAAGATCTCAAACTACGTTTGGACACAGACTGTATACACAGAAGGTTTTGTTTTTTCCTTCCTTTTTGCTACAAGCAGGAGGAAACTTTAAGATCTATTGAATTTCAGTTGTTCAGTTGAAAAAAATTCTTTTTGATACGCCTGGTTCCAGAACAATATTGAAAGTTGTATGCGTCCTTACATGTCTATTACAGACCAAATAGCCTTTTAGAGACATGCTCTAGCCTGAAGTGGCAGAAATAGAACTTAACAGAAGACCCAAGGACTCTTTTCCTTGGGTTCTGAGGGATCTCTTTTCCACAGAGGGCTCAAGGTTGGACCAACGAAGTAGAGCAAAGCTGAGTCCCTCAGTGGTGGTACAACTTGCCTGACAGAACCAGGGGCGTCACATGTGGCTGTGGGTCTGTACCTGGGAAGAGCCATAAGCAAGCTTAAGTTGGGTCATAGGGGCATCCCCAAAGAGCAACACTAGTAGCTGATACTACTGGGTGTTAAAGATTTATGTTTGTGGTACACAGATAAGAGTTTGGGTGAAGTTGACTATCAGCTCTGAGGCTTATGGTTTTCTGAAGAGACAGAGTGGTTAGGACAGCCTGAGAGAAGACACTTCTCAAGAAAGGGTACAGTGATGGGACTGAGGCAGAAAGGAAGCCCAGAAGCAGTCACACAGACTGCCACCTACTTTTTGTGTGTGTTTCTCTGCTCACTCTATCTCTCTGCATTTCAATGGGAGAAAAAGAGTGAGAACTAATTAAGAACATGTTCTGAAAATACGAATACTTTGATGATTCCCACATTCACTCACCAGTGAACAGGATATACTGATTAAAAAAATCTATTTCCCAGATTTTCAACTACATACAGGTTTCAAAGTTACTGTCTGGAGTCCTCTGTAGTGAGCGGCACAGTTGCTCTCTAGATCACTCTCACGGTCTGTTCTCCTTAGCAGCTGCACATGAGGATGTCCGTCACAGGCACGGCATGAATGCACAGTCCTGACTAACCCCGACTAGAGACTCTGCAAACTTAGGATCAAAGACATGTCAGAGAGAGACCTTCCTCTCCCTCACCACGACAAACATCAGGTGAAAGAGAAAGTAAATAAAATCTATAGCAAGTCCTTTAAATAATTCATCCTGAACTGCCCAAGCCAGGAGACTTTGATCCCCAATTGCTGCTACTCAGGACCCTTCTGTTCTAACGTATAACACTGGCTGACCATAGCGTTTCTCACTGCCTACTAATTTAAGTTTAAAGTTAACTTTACAGTCTCAACTTTTTTTCTTTTCTGTGACAGATAGGGTTTTAGGGTCTAATCCATCAAGATCTAAATTGGTGAGATATAGACACTCTCTGAGAGTGATAATGTACAAATACCAAACACCACATACCTTAAGCCATGGGCTTCCCCAGCCATCAACATCAAAGATATTTGGTCTCATATTCACTGTCCTCTGCTAACTATGCTCTGGGCATTCTGTTGCTCTGGAGACAGAGTCTCCACAAAAATCAAACACAATCTTACAAATGTTGCGTTGTGCATGCCATTGTAAGACTGAGGCAAGACCTTGGATCACACCCTACCTGATTCATTCACACATCCAGCAGTGGACACCAGCTCTCGCTAATCCCTGTTAGGACAGGAATTATCATTCTTAAATTCCAGTGACCTAAAACACGTGAAATAGCTCCCAGTTCATCCACTGGTTTAGTTATTGCCCTGAGTGGGATTCGAGAATCAACCTTCATTCTCTTTCGTGCACCAAATTCCAGCTACAAAGAAGACTGTAACCTGTACAGAGGAAGTGGAACATGATTCCCATCTGTCCTGTGCTGAAATGGAAGAACAAAGGGAAATTTTCGAAGCCTTCCTTGGGTTTCCCAGTCACCCGTGGAGGGGGAAGGAATAGGTTGTTGTCTTTATTATCACTGTCAAAGGGTGTTTCCTCCCAGTCAGGCTGATAAAAAAAAAAAAAAGGAATGGCTGAAACACAGTCTCATCTGCAAGGATTAGGCAAACAAGAAGACTGTTTAAAAGCTGGGTAAAACCAAGTTTAGGTTTCAAAACATTCTTTTCCTCTGGACTTTTGGGGGAGGGTAGGATTGCTTTACACAAATATCTTAGCAGCAACATATTATCCTAACCGGAAACATGCAGCTGTTGCGAGTTTGCTCAGCCCTCAGTGTGGTGTCTTATTTTCTGCCCAGCACCACTTTGCTCTGCAGTGACCCTCCCCAGAGAGCAGCCATGCCTGCAAGTGACTGGCAAGAGCAAGCCAGTAGGAAAAAGCCAGCGGCCTTCTCTCTGTCTCTTCTTCTCTCCGCAAGCAGTCGGTGGCATCTGAGAATGTAGCTAGGTGCGGAATCTAATGAGGTTAAACACTGTAGCCTCTCTGGGCTGGGGCTGACCTAGCCATGCCCTGTTCTACTATCCCCACTGAGCTGAGATGCAAGATCTTAAGATTGTAACTTGTCCTTTTCCCTCATGTGTGAAAGAGTCAACGCCCTCTAGGGATAGACTGCGCTTTCCATCATTTGAGAAGGAATTCTAGAGCATGGAAATGTCCTAATTTGTTATTTGTACATCAGCATAATGAGCCACATTGAGGTCCTATGGGAAAATCCCAAAGCATAGCACGTGCACACTGTGTTTCTTATCTGCAGGTCTTTAACCATATTAGGCTGTAACGTTATATTTCTCTCAGTACGACAAAGGATTTAATTTCTAGTCCCTTTGATTGTCCTTCCTTCTTTACACACACACACACACACACACACACACACACACACACACACCACATGTGCAGAAACCATGTGTTCATATACATGCAAAACAACTACTTGTACGTCACATGAAAAACTGCTGTTATGGCAATAGAGTAGATGCCTGCTTCTGTATTACTCAGATTCTTTTCTAGAAAGGAATTCAATCAAAAGGTCTTCTTTATCTAAAAACAAAACAAAACGAAAAACCTTTTTATTTTTCCTTTTTTCTGACCTTGATCACAAAACCAGCACCCCACCTTTCTCCTCAGAGTGTCTGAGGGAGCAGTACCTCAGTTTGACTCTTCCTGACTCAGTTTCCCCAGACTTGAATAAGGCAGGAACTGGAGAGCTCGGGAAGACTGCTCAGTTCCATGCTGAGAGATCTGCTTCGCACCTGGCTCTGTCAGAAGCGATTCCCTTCCATCTCATGAAACAAAACACCAGCTTCTCCTCAACCTGTTCTGAAAAGCCTGCACTCTAAGTCTCCTCTTCCTGTAACTTTCAGTATATTCTACCCGCAAAACCATTGCTTCAGTCCTTAAATATGTACTTAGATCCTAGCATGTCCTCCATCTCTATTTTGGACAAATGTGCTTCCAACATGCAGCTAGATTTCCCCCGCCCCCCCTCCCCAATTCTTCCTTAAATACTTTCTCTTTCAGCCTCCAACCACTGGCTTTCTGCTCAGCAGTCCAAATGACTTTTCTAAAGCATTACATCAGGCTCTGTCACGCCTCTGATCAGAATCCCCCCATGGATCCCCATCTCATTTAGAATCAGCATCAAACTGAACACTCCAAGTGGCCTGCCTCGGCCTTGTCCTCTTGGGCCTGCCTTCGCATACTCAGCTCTCGAGAGCACCCTTCCCTGACTACACCTCTCTCTTCACAACCCCTCCAACACATACTCCATCTCCATCACGCAGCCTTAGGCCTTCACACAAAGTCTCTGTCCTCACAAGTCATCTTCTCTGACCTCACACAGCGCTTTCTGAGCTCCTTGGCAGCTGCACTGAACTCCATAGTACATTGCGGGGCATTTTCCACCGGGGCATTGTCTGGCCCATAGGAGGTAAGCCACCTGAAAGCTGACACTGTGTGTGCTTGTTCGTTTGTTTTAATCACTTGTATCCATTACTGTCTTCATCAGTGCCTTGGCGAGAACTTGGTATTCTGTGGTCACCCTAAAACATTTCCTGAATGGAACCCAATGCACAGGCTTTCGGGTATAAGCTGCAGAGTGCTAAGCCACAGGCACACTGAGCTTTGCAATGTCTGCTAGAGAGTTATAACATGCTTTCAGAGTTGGAGATTTCTTACAGAAGAGTTATGAGACATGAGCTTATATTAGTATCAAAAGTAGAGGTCGTCTTGGAGACTGGAATTTGTTATATAATATTGATACAGACACTGGGATCTTCTGCCCCTGACTATGACCTGCTCTAACCTTTCATTCCATTTACACACTGAGATTATTTTGGAAAAAGACATCAGAATTAAATGCGGAATCAATAAAATGCAATTAAAGGCGGAATGCAATAAAATGGGGGCACCCAGACTAATAAGCACCCACTCTCTATCTGCCTGTTATCTAGAGTTTCTAACCCTACAGTTGGAAATGTAAAAAAGCAGCACAGGACCATCAAAAGCCAAGTCTCCAAACCAGTAAAAAACTTCCCTTTTTACAGAATTTTACTTGATGAGCCAATTCAAGTACTTTATTAAAAAAACAAAACAAAACAAACTTGGACAGAGTAGGCAGGGGAGATGCCATATAAGCCCGGGGACCTGAATTCAGGTGTCTTGTACTTGTATAAAAGCCAAGCAGGGCATGGGCATGTTCGCCCACATGAACAAATACATACAAGAGAGAGAGAGAGAGAGAGAGAGAGAGAGAGAGAGAGAGAGAGAGAGAGAGGGAGGGAGAGAGAGAGAGAGAGGGAGAAGAGAGAGAGAGGAGAGAGGACAAGTAAAGGAATCAGAAAAGGACTTAGGTGTAGAATAAAGGTGAAACAATTGGAGTTAGGGATTTATCTCAGGGCAAAATGCTTGCCTGTTGCCTCCAGCACTAGGGATGTATCTCAGGGACAGAATGCTTGCCTGTCACCTCCAGCACTGCGGGAGAAGCTAGCTGAAAGTGAAACCAGCACCTAAATTTACAGCAAAGGAAAGGAGACGAGGAGAAGTGGGAAATGATAAGGAATGCATGAACGTGGTCTTTACTGGCTCTGCTCTTTGCTATTTTTTATTTTACTTTATTTTATTTTACTGCAAAAGAATAGATGAAGTAGGCTGCTTTTGGCTGCAGGCCTTCGGGGATGCTAACAGCTCCAGAATAGCAGTGCTGGAGGAAGGTGAAAGCACACTCACTATCAGACAGGGAAGGATGCTTCCCAGTGGTTCTAAAGCCATGCCAGGGGATAAGCCGCCAGCACAGCTGTTTTGCTGTTTCACGAGTCAGGGCATATTAGTCACTGCAGAGAGGTCTCCTCCTGTAGTGATGAGCACTCAAGGCTGGATTTGGTCCTCCTGGCTCAAACCAAACAGAGGGAGAAGAGCCTCAACAAGCTGAATGTGGCCTGGGTCCCAGGGCTTGCTATGGTGTCCCGAGGGGGCTGTCTTCAGGCTCCTCTCCACCTGGACACACCCCAGCACATCTCCCATCATTAGTGCATCCCATGGCAATGACCAACATTTGAACATGAGAAAACATTACCCTGGCTTCACCACCGTCTTTTGCTCAGTGTTGTTTGTTTCACTTTTTAATTTGTAAATTTTAAGGAGTTCGCATCGATTTTAACTTACAATAAGTGTAAAGCAAGTCACCAAAACATGTATAGCATGAAAATATTTTTTTGTATAATTAGAAGTCAGGGCCAGAGGAAATATAAACTGGAACTGAAAGTCTAGTGGCTGGGGGAAGTAAAATATTACTCATTACAGCGGTCTAAAGAGCTCTCCAAGTCAGGCAGTACCCCGGGCTTCTGATAATCTAGCAGTCAGAGCGAAAAGAGAAACACAACCAGTCCACGCTTCTCATGGCCACAAGCAGAAAACACTCCAGTTCCTCAGGGGAAGCAAACCATTTCCTGGAATTCAGATCTGTTAGAACTGCTTGCAGAAGGAGTCACTTGGGGAGTCATGAATAACTCCCCGAGAGCTCGCCTCAAGCCAAACCCCCAACCTGCTCTTGGTAAAAGACCTTTAAGGAAATCAGGGGCATGCACTAACAACCAGTCTATCAGAAAGAGTATCAAGACAGTTTTAACCATACGCATCTTTATCATAATCTAAGAAGCTCACTTTAACTATCTAGAAAATGAATGACGCCGGGGGACACACCTCTGGCGTCTGCTCGGGCCCACCTACCCTCTTGCTGTTCTCTTCTTCTTGAGCCTTCCTGAACTCGTGCTCAAAGGAGCAGTCCAGCTCGCTGAAGAGTCCCACCTCCTCACAATTCTTGAGGAATCTTGTGGGCGTCGGAGTCTGATCTGAAAGCAGAGGCCAGAGATCAATAATGAAAAATTTCCTCCAATGCATTGGAAATGGAACCAAATTCCTTCATACTCTCCAATCACCTTAACAGGATGCCCGGCAGCTGCCAACAATCTCCCAGTCTTTAACCACGATGGCCATGTGGGAGGAAAAAAAAAAAACACTGGAAAGAAGCTAGCCATATATAAGGACTTCCCAGCACTCCTGACCACACCCTCACCTTCACCCCTGGACAACTGTAAACACTCTTATTTCTATATCTGGAGGCAATATCATCTGAATATACAGCATCATGTAAATGAGAATGAGCATTTTTATTTTAAGTGGTAAAAAACAATTTAGCTGAAAATCAACCCCGAAGACCGTCTGTCCTTGCCACTCTCAAACTTGACTTCAGGAGTCTGGTAAGGGAACGAGAGAACGTTTTTATAGAAAACAAAAAGAAACAAACAGGCCCGCTAATTCCTCCTTCTTAACACAAAAAGTAGCTCAGCAGTTTTATCTCCTGAGAACCAGAGCCCGATGATAAGGGGTTCCAAGTCAAACACGTTCAGCTTCCATCTTTTATAAAATATATCATTATCGATTTTATTTTCCTTTGCTGTAGCCAAAAGAATGTTCTGCAAATACTCTCTAAAAGGAAAGGAATTTCTTTCATGCTCTGGACTTTCTACACAGCTTACTCTTTAGGAAACTGGAGGAGATGAAGCCATGATGTGCAGATGTAATATTTGCAGCCTATGTAATATTTCACATCCATGTACTCACAAGACCCTAGAGAGTAAGTAAGGTAGGATTACAGGTTTGTAGTCCCCAAATGGGCCATCTTCCCTCAGACTGGGTACACTTGACATGGATAGCACTGGGTAGAATACTTTTTCCCAAGGTAAAAGATGAAATAAACAGAAGGACCTCTCTCTCTCTCTCTCTCTCTCTCTCTCTCTCTCTCTCTCTCTCTCTCTCTCTCCCCCTCCCCCCTCTCTCCCTCCTTCCCCCTCTCTCCCTCCCCCCTCTCTCTCTCACACACACACATACACACACACACACACACACACACACACACACACACACAGAGAGAGAGAGAGAGAGAGAGAGAGAGAGAGAGAGAGAGAGAGAGATGCAAAGGAGAAACGTTGAGAGTCAGTCAGACAGATTCAGGTTCTTGTTCAGGTCTCCCTAGTCTTTTCCACCGTGTGCTTGAACCGTCCCCACCTAAGCCCCTGACAGACGTGGGATTGAGTGTGGTTTTCATCCACTTGATCTGCATACCGCCTTCAGGTCACTTTTTGCACAGTTCTATGAAGAACTGTCACCAGTCATCCAAAGAGTTCCCTTATACTGAAATCAGTGCCAGGCCCACACTCTACAAACCACCATGTCCCCCAAAATCAGCACTCTGCTTACTTTCTACAGCACACAGAGTATTAATCCCAGCAATACAGTATATATCAATTGAGAGTCACTGACTATACTCCTATCCACCAATCAGGTGGCTGATTACCTGCCCTCCTCCATAGAATCAGCCCTTCAAAGGCAGCATGTCTTGATTCCCTATAAGAATGAGGGATTCAGTACCTGAGGACTTGCCATGGACTCCCGAGCAGCAAAGTCCCATTGGGGTTCTTTCCCCTTTCTTAACCTCAAGACTCAAGATCTGAGTTCTCCACTACAGATGACTGTCAATCCGGCCTTAGCTTCGTGCACATGACTTTCTTAGCACATTAAGTTACCGTGATGCACACATAGACACTGATGAACCTCACATATTTGTATAACTATTGTGTGATTTTATAAAGCAATATATTTATGCAGGGCTCTGGGGTTCACAGGCAGTTTCACCCAGATTGCCTCACAGGCGTCTCTAAGTAGGGTAGACACTATTCTAGAAATAGAGAGCTAATCTTCCTGAACAAGACTTCATAACCTAGAACCATCTCACTAAAAATCTTCTATCACCTTCAGACAGGATCTCCTTTCAATCCAAATCCAGTGTCTTTCTTTTCTAGGAACAAAGGGCTTAGGGTTCTCTCTCTCTCTCTCTCTCTCTCTCTCTCTCTCTCTCTCTCTCTCTCTCTCTGTGTGTGTGTGTGTGTGTGTGTGTGTGTGTGTGTGTGTGTGTGTGTAAAACAACTTGGACAATCTTATACTCTAGAGGTCCATATTTGGAAAATAGCATGATTTAGAGAACATTAAATTTTTTTCCTAGATTCCATCTTCCTTATCTTTTAAATCCTAAGGGTGAAGGATTCTATGTCTTCTAAACTCAGCTTAGCTTCAAAAGCCATTGCCCACAGACCCAAGAAATCTATGACTATTGAAAGGAGAGTCAGAGGCAACCACCAGGAACTAGTAATAGGGGCAGAAATAAGACCCAGAGCTATTCATAGGACGTCTGAATAGGGGTTGTAGATATAGGGAAATCAATTGTAAGAAGAGCGGGACGTGTGCCTTGTCTGCTGGGCACTGACTCCTCCCCTGGGCATCTCTTGCTGGGCATGAAGCTGACCATTTCCTTCCCATCTCAGTGATATTCACAGAAACCATGATGCGCAAAAATTATTTTTCCTGTCCTCTTTCTGAAGAAATAAACTTTTGTCCCAGGCCTGATGTGTAAATTGAGTTCATAATTATATTGGTAATTAATCATTTTATTAATTCCTGGCTTTCTCGGTGTGCAGCCATCCATGGAATCTTGTGTACGCTTCACGCAGTGCCCTGCATCCAAAGCCTCCCTTCATTGTCAGGTCCTAAGAGTGTTTCGGCCCCTTGTTGTCGCAGGAGTTCATTTTACCAGGTCTTGCTTTCCTCTTACTCCTCCACACTGCCTTTAGGAGTGAGGCTGAGGATCAGAGACAAGTGTATGTACCAGCCAGCTATGGGGTCCGCAACAGAAATACCTCGACTAAGAGCAGATGGTGCCTCTTTGGTAAGTAACAGCTTAGATGAGACCACACCTTGAAGAGTTATAAGAACCAGTTTCTATAGAAACACAAACTGAGTATCTCAAGGATACTTAGCAGTATCATGAGACTCGAGGTATTAAGAGATGGCTGGCCTGTGGTATAACCGAGCAGGCTCTAAACAAAGTTAAGACATTTTTGTTTTCTTCACCTCTGAAGCCAAGGATCTTCAGATACTACTGCACACCTCCACACAAAGCATGCGGCAGTGGGAACAGCACCGCCCATCTTCTGGGCCTCTTTACTAATAAATTCACAACTCATGGAACAACTAGGCCCATGCATAGCAAAGGCAGTGGCTTCCCTCTTCTGAATCAGATGGTCCAGAGGGAGATGCTTGAGTTGTTACCAAGTGTGACTCTCTTGCTGAATTATATCCAAATGCCTATATTATTGTTTGAAATATGCAAGTCATGCTGTTCCTAGGTTTTGATTCATCTTGTGGAATCAAACTGGGATTCTTCCCAGTTACAACAGAAACCAGCAAATGCAACCTCACTTTCATTTAACATGTATTGGACTGAGTACAGGATCTCTAGTCATCTTTGGTCTCTTATCCTTCCAGGTCCACGTAAGCCAGGCAATGTGCAAATGCTCAAAGGGGGAATAGCCCAACCCTTCAGTGGCTTAAGCCCGGGAGGAGGAAACGTCTCACTGTCATGGACGCTTTTGTCAAATAATTATTTCGTCCCAAATCCCTTAAACTTAGTCGGTAAAACCCATAGCTGTAAATTAAATGCTTGTAATCCTCTCCTTGTTTAGATCCAAGAACATTAGTCAGCCATAGCCGCAGTGACTTCTATATCCTGGATGCAAATAGCTGTGCGTTTCTGGTGAATACTCGTGCATTCAGTCCGTGGAGACAAGCAACCCTGAGGATGTACTGGGACTGGTTCCTTTTCCTAGGAACTGTGCTGAGCACTTAATACCTTAGGCCTTTCATTAGGCACGTCAGCAAAGAACACCCAATTAAGAGGCAAGATAACCTCTGACCTTATGAACTTGCACTTCACCCATGCTAAAAGTTTTTCCAAGATAACCACTCCCCTCACCTGACTGGATGCCAAATAAACACCTGTGGCTTAAACAGCACCCGGGGTGCCAGGGAGCCTCAAAGCAGCTGAAGCAAAGGCAAGAAGAAAGTGCTGATCTCTTCTTTTGCTGTCCTACCTGCCTCCAGGGAGAACAAAATCCTGCTGTTTGCTTCGACATGGACAGATCTGGAAAGAGCTGAGCTAAACCAGCCAGGCACCCAACAATAAAAACACGTTTGCATGCATTTGTGAGAGCTTAAAAAGTCAATTTTGTATAAGTAGAGAATAGAATACTCGCTGCCACAGGCTGAGGACAGTGGGGCAGAGAGGGGTAAGGGATGGATACTGGGTACAGTGCTTATGACTGGGCAGGGTCGATAGCATCTAATTTACTGCACAACAGGATAACTATGGCTGCCAATAACTGAATACTACATAACAGCCTTAGAATATTCTTTACCCAAAGAAAGCATAAATGTTCAATGTAATTGGTCAAACAACTGCGTTAATCTGGTCAATACATATCAGGTACATGCATTGAAATATCACACAGTACTACATGAATATATGTAATTTGCATGTATCAATGAAATGTTTTCAATTAAGTTTGTAAATGTTAACACCAGAGGAGATTAACATTTTCTTCTCTTTGCAGTTTATCATGTTCTAGTCTCTAGATCCTTTGTTGAGTGTTTCTTGAGAAAGGGGCAGCTCCTCACTGAACCTCCATCCCTGCAGCAGTGAGTCAACGGAGCCTTACAATATTAAGACCATGTTGTTTACCTTACAAGGAAAGACTTGAAAGAGTTGGCCTCGAGATCTAGAAATTTACCCACCAGTTACATGAGGAAATTCTATAAACTTTATCAGCAGAACAGATGATAAGTAAGTTCACACCTAACCCTGTTTTTAAAAGCAGGTCTCAAGTTCCCATAAGGAGCTAGAGAGAGAGATCTGTCAGTAAAGTACTTCCGTTGTAAGCACAAGGACATAAATTCAATCTATTGCACCCTGTAAAAGCCAGGCATGTTGGTGCATGCTTGGAATCCCAGCCTTGGGAAGGCAAAACCAAGTAGATTCTGGAGGCTTGCTGACCAGCTAGCCTAGCTTACTTGGTAATTTCCTAGCAAATGAGATACTATTCCTCAAGGGGGAAATAAAAGAAACAGAAACGGAAAAGGAAAAGGAAAGAGAAAAAGAAAAAGGGAAAAAAGAAAAAGAAAGAGAAAAAGAAAAAAAGAGAAAAATGTACCCACTTTTTTCTATTGCTTAAGAAATGATACCTGAGGCGTCCTCTGTCCTCCACATGCACCTACATGCACTACACAATTTTTCATTCTCTTTCTGTCTGTCTTTGTCTCTCTCTATCTCTCTGTCTACTTGTCTCTGTTTCTGTCTATCTCCGGCTTTGTCTCTCTGTGTGTCTCTGTCTCTCTTTCTCAGTTCCCATCAGTTTATAGTCATGCCATGCATCATCCCCGGCAAGCTTGATCGCTCCTACGTGGTCCTAGACGGCACACACAAAGCTAAATTCACAAGCCTGATAAAAGTTGTATTTAAGTCACATACCTGTCTGCTTCATTTCCTCAACTATTAAAAACAAGATAAATGATCAATTGAAAGAAGGCCGTGCGGAGGACAGGAGAGACAGCATGTGTGAAAGGAGGATGCTGGCCCTGAGAGACCTTTCTCCTTGGCTTGGCTGCTCACATAGTCTTATGTTATCACCTATGACAGAGCTAAAGGACTAGGTGATGCCAAGCAATTTTACATCGTTAGATACCAAACAGTTAGTGATCACCAATATATGAAGATATCAGCACCCACATGCGATGTACATACATATACACATAAATGGCTAGGGTCTCTATAGTTAGTTTGAATTTATGACCATTTTAGTCAGGGATCTTTTTAAATAAATATGTCATAATTATTTTTACAATGCAATGCAGCTTGGTAGAATTCCTTAAGAAAGTCTTAGGGGGATCAATAGATGGCTCAGAGACCAAAAGCACTGGTTGCTCTTCCAGAGGACCCAGGTTCAATTCCCAGGACATACAGGGTGTCTCACAATCATCCATGAATCCAATTTCAGGGATCTGAGGCCCTCTACTGGCCTCCATGCACACCAGGCTATATATACTGTATAGACACACATGCAAACTAAACATCTATGGACATAAAAATAGACAAAAATTTAAAAATAAGGTGGCTCAAATCAGTAGCAAAACCATTACAATTATTATATCTCTTTTAGTAAGAACTAAAGTTAAAAGCTAAGGCAATTTTATATATGTTTTTATATTTTTATAATAACAGTTCTCTCTTAAAGTTTTTATTAAAAAATTTAACTTAGCTCCCATCTGCTTTTTAATAAAGATATACTTAGAGGAGTTTACATTAAATGAACTTTCAGATTTATATTCTTTATAGAACAATGGCCAGGAACATCTGGCAGAATTGTATGGAGTTCAATGAGACTTCTTCCTGGAACGTGGTGTGCCTCTGAGTGTGACTACACATGAGCAGGGTGCCCTATTGTCACCACAGACATTGTTGTCTTGTCTTCTTCCCCAGGGACAGTGCCATCACAAAGCAAGACAGGGTGTGCCTGGTTTTAGACAATATTTGTGACATACATTAAAAATTCTGGCTAAGGTGATTCTCTGCAGAGATGAAATCTCATCGTGCCTTTGATTCATTTACTGGCAACATAAAGAACTGGTAGACCAGATGGCCTTGCCAGTGCCTATGAGTCAATGGGAAACTCTGCTGATGAGGACTTCTCCGGCAGTCTGTGCTCATTATTAGTTCTACATGGCTTCGAAGTTGACTTAACCTAAAGAAGTATCTTCCAGACAGATTCACCATCACCCATGGACCCCAAGTTCTCAAAAGCGACTGGGCCATAAGCTCACTTTGCTTTGACTGAGCTGGCACAAGGGTTACTTGTATCATTACATCACGAATCTGCCAGCTGAAAGAACAAAAGATATGAGGTGATTTTATTACCATAATATGCCCCGAATGATGGAAGCTAAACTCCCATATTTACACTTGTCCTTAATTATATGAGTTCTCCTATATGTTTTGTTCAAAGGGGCCGGCTTCCAGGTTAAACAGAACACGAGTGAGTTTTTCTTATAAAAAATAAAATTCTGCAGAACAAGGCCTCAATTCATTCCTGTGAATGATTCAAACGTCTGTATATCTTGGCCAGCTAGAAACATGGATGAGAAACTGACAGCCCCCACAAATGCCCAAAGCCACCAGTCTCCTCCTGACCGCAGTGAATGAGACAGTATGACTTCCAAACACGTCTCTTTGCTTCTTGAATCATTCATATGTTAGAATCTCCTCCTACACTTTCGCTTATGCCACTGGAAAGCTCAGGGCTAGGCTTCCCATAGAAGAAAAGGCAGTCCCTAGATTGACAAAATTTAGCTTAGAGTAGAACCAGAACTTAGCACACAACTCACAGTCTAGATGTGTAGCAAGAAAACGGCAAAGAATTTTAATAACTGCTCATTTTGGCCATTTCATCATATGGAAGAAGGGGCATGAGGATTAAATAACACAATGTTTATACACATAAAGCACAGTGGCAAGCATAACTAGCTATCACTAATATTGTGCTATCTTTGGGCACAGGTCTTCCTTGACAGCTTGTGTGGCATAAAGCTTCATTTCACTCACATAGTGAGAAATTACTAATACTTTTGCCTTTATGTGTACTTGCAGGTGGTTGATTTGCTACTACTTCCTCTGTGACTTTTTTAAAAATCTCAGCTCATTTTAAAGGTGATTTAAGCGATATGGCATCTTCCCTTCGGCAAATTCCTGAAAATGCCCATGAATTATTGAATAGAGTTTTCCTCAAAGAGCCATGAACAATGATTTGTGGCCTTTTGGATAATCATGATCAACTCTTTGCAGACAAATCTTCCATTTCATTAAATCACATTCTTTCTTTACAGTGAGAATTAGGGTGAAAGTCTAAATTTCAGTGATAGGCCCTGATTCTAGACTCTCTCCAGAGGTGCAGTTGAGTCTCCAATACCATGTCAGCATTTACCCCAGGAGTGCAGAGAGTCTGGGAAGGAAGATGAGAGGAGGAAGCCAGTTTTGACTTCTCTTTTATGTCTCCACTCAGGTACAACTGGCTGTGCCACATCTTTCCCATGGCTTTGCATCCCCAGCACTGGGATTATAAACATGAACCTTGCCTCACACATTGACACCATATTTTGAAGGCAGGAAAAGGGACTTGTAAGCATATACCATGAGTCATCAGGTCTTGGCACAAAGACTAAGGCTTGTCCTGGTCACCCACCATCAGATGGCCTGCTGGACATTTGCTGCCACATTGCCAAACTTGATGGAACTTGTCACTAAGCAATCTTTCCTTCCTTCCTTCCTTATGTAGGTTGTTTAGTAGTTGAGTATCATCTCTTTTCCTCCATAGGCCACTTCAGTATGGTAATCACCATGTGATGTGTGTCTACCCATGGCCACCGAAAGGCTTGATAAACACTCAATAGATGTTGAATGAATGAGGAGGTGGTGGAGGTGGGCCATTTGTAGTCTTTCTCCTCATACCTGGGCTGTGTCTGTCTTAACTTCATTAAATGTATCACAGCGTCTAGTCATGGCATTGCTAGGCATTGAAAGCCTATTCTCTCTCTCTCTCTCTCTCTCTCTCTCTCTCTCTCTCTCTCTCTCTCTCCCACTCAGGGGGTAACCTTTTGGGTAAGATCCATGGCAGTCACCAACTTAATCTTCCATACATATAAGTAGTAAAATCTATCATCTTACACACGTGTATGCTTATGAAGGCCTACCTAGAAGGGCAGGCCTGACCCACTGTCCCCACAGGAACATGGAACTTACCAACCCCAAGATTTATAACAGAAAGATATGAAGTGGGAATATACACTCTAGAAGGTCTTTTTATTCTTCCCCCAATCCCCAAATAACCTCCCTCTCCCCCTCCCCGCCCCCCTAGGCTATAAATAATGTACCTTGCACTTCAACCCCCATTCTAGTTTTTGTTGGATTTTCCATATATAGAACCTTGGAACCCTGTAAAAATATCATGCTGGAGATGCTCGACAGATAAGATAAGAATTCTCTAATGCCTAATGGCAGCCCAATTCAAATGGCCCCACATGCTCTCCTCGTCATCTGTGCTAGAATTTGACTGGGATTTTCAAGTGGAATGGATCTGCATACATAACAACCTATAATTTTGTTATTTTTATGTTAAAGGAAATTGCATTCTACAGATTCTTTCCTCAAAGGGCACTTAAAACCTTCTGTATCTTGGGGCTGGAGAGGTGACTCATCAGTTAGGAGTACTTTGCATACTGTTGCAGGAGACCAGGGTTCCATTCTAGGCACTCACACAGCAACTTATAGCCATCTGTAACATTAGTTCTGTAGAATACTGAACTTCTGACTTCCATGGGCACTAGGCACACACACACACACACACACACACACACACACACACACATAAGCAAAACACTCCTTCTATATTAAAACTTTTCTTGTCATGAAGTTATATTTCATTTGAATAAGGACAACTGAAAGTGACCACCATCACCATTAGAATCTAAAACTACCATATAGAACAGATAAGAATGAGAGACCCACAGCTGGAGAGGCTATATGGGTCTTGTTGCCCCGCACCCTCCCCCACTCATGTCCCTATCTTCTCAATTAAAGTGAGGAATCTATGTTTATACTCTTTCCAGAAAAGTAGACTCATTTAAATACCTGTCGCCTGCACCCACTCTCTGCGGCAAGGCAAGGATCAGTGATGTGTACTCAAACCTAGCTGGCTAGAGAAGCCAGGGAAGCGTTCTGGCACTGAGCTATGAACCCAGCTCTGGAAACTATTCTGAAGTGTGTATCCATGACATTCCACCACCTTCTTTAACTGAGAAATTTGCAAACAGTGAAGAATGTAGTGATGCTATAGAGACTAACAAGATGTCCTGACTCTAGCCACAAGATTCATCTTCATATGATACATCAAGTCTCACTTCATCTGAAATGCAAAATTTTTCCCAATTAAATTTTGTTTGAAAAGTGGATCAACAGTGTAGGGGAATACCAGAACAGGGAAGTGGGAAGGGGTGGATGAGGGAGCAGAGGGAGGGAAAAGGGCATGTGGAACCTTAGGGGGGTGGGGAACCAAAAAAAAGGGAAATGAAATGTAAATATAGAATATATCCAATAAAAAAATTTTTTTTGATCCAAAAAAAAAAGAAAGAAAAGAAAAGTGGATCAAGAAGAATTTAGAGAGTTTTGCTTGATGTTCATTTACTATTTGATTTATATCATCATAATGGGATACTATATAGACTTAATACTGACCTGAACAAATTTTAGGGACAAATGAAGTTTTAATGAATTGAAGCAAATCAAGATACAGATGTGCAAAATCTCTATTCAAATTTGTGAACCTAAATATGTTCAAGCCTTAGTCATAAAAATTTATATTTTTGATAAATAGACAATTTAGTCACTTCTTGGAACAAAACAGTGAAGTCCAAATATCCAACAGAAAGGCTAATTCAATTCGGTGTGGACAGCCCTGGAATGCAACACACAGCCAACATTAACTCTCTAGATATGAGGACATTGTATCTGGACTGGACAGCTCTCTATTCCAGAAAGCCCCGCAGAACTCTGAGTATGCAAAGTGAGACATAGGCTCTGAAATAGAGTACTTCCCTGGAATATGAAATCATTTCATATTAACTTCAGCACAAACAGGAGGAAGCCGAGAAGATGCACGATTGCCTTCACCATGCTGTCTTCTCTGTGTTTCTCGCTCTCTTCATTTTTTTTTTTTTTTTTTTTTGGTTTTTCGAGACAGGGTTTCTCTGTGTAGCCCTGGCTGTCCTGGAACTCACTCTGTAGACCAGGCTGGCCTCGAACTCAGAAATCTGCCTGCCTCTGCCTCCCAAGTGCTGGGATTAAAGGCGTGCGCCACCACCGCCGCCCTCTCTTCATTTTTTTAATAATAAATTTTACATAATAAAATTAGGCTATACAGTCTCCATGGCTTTTCACCTGGCCCTGCTCAGGATTTGCAGTAAGGGCCATAAACTAACAAAGTTCCAGGAGAAACAATGTTTTAGGCAGTAGAGAAAAGAGGGCCACACCCCATTGTTCATGTGGTCACAGGTTTCTGGCTCCTGTTGTACAGATGTGCAAATGAGACTCTTTGTAGAGCCAGGCTAGCCTGCCTGGAAGACACTGCTTACCCTGCTGCTTGCTACTGGAGCCCCAGAGCCTACACACTCACTTCTCTGGAATATCTCTCCTGCTCCATTAGGCAACCTATTCTAAGTAAACAGTTAAGGAATCCAAAGAATGGCCCAGAATGAGAAGCAGGTCTAAAATATTGGTTGCTTCTGCACTCATGATCACTTCTGAAACACAAAAGTTGGACAGTCTGCACCTTGACAGACCAGGAAGACCTTGACAGACAGGGCATCCAGTGTAACTTTCTAGGCTTCTCATAGGACTTTCTGCACTTCTTTAAACTCACAAAAAGCTGAACCAGTCTCTGAATAGCAGTTTATTTATCCAAAAGAAGAGAAAACTGGAGGGTGGAGGTGGGCAGTGACAGAGAAAAGGGCAGAGGTACCTTTGAACTAGTCTCCTGAGCTCAGAGCTTCGGCCCCAGGATCAGACCTCTCTAGTAGCTTGTGAAGCTGTGATGGCTCAAATTCCTCTGCTTACACGTCTTCCATGGCCCAGCCTGACTCAGAGGGCAGCGGCCCAGTCTACCAGCCGGAGCCTTGCCGATCACCCTGCTTGGTGATCCAGGATAGCTGCTCTAATTGCTTGCATGCTTCATGGTAATACACTGGTAATTTACATAAGATTTTGTAATAATGGCAAAAAATAAATCCCTAGAAATTTTTAATGCAATAAAAGCACTAGATCATATGACCTGTGGGTATCTCTTCTGATGTCTATTACCATTCAGGCATAGGGCTCTCTTCTCCTCCTGAATGTCAGGGAGACGGGGCTACTGGTCAAATAGTTCATGTGAGAAAGCAATGACCTGGTCATCTTGCCGGGGTCTTTGAAACACTCAGACCACCCTCCACTGGCCCCTCATAGTTAGTTAGTGAAATATGCTAAAGAGATACAATCATTCCCATTTGACGGAGGAAGAAACTGAGACCTTGAAAGGTTCAATTATTTGTTCAAGGTCATATGGCCAAGACAGCCCAGATTAGCTTACAAGTTCTTCATCCCTCTACCTTATTTATTTTTTTAATTCCTCTTTAAGACAGGAAGATGTGGGGGTTAGTTGGTGGACTGAGTATTATTCATTTTGCTCCCAATCACTGAGCATGTTTCTAAGCATAATCTCATTTCGTCTCCCCCTTAAGAGACAAGTGCTACTTCTTAAGGGAACTTTCCCTGAGCATCCTCTGTGCTTCGCTTCGGCTGCACGAGACACTTGCTTGTTCCCTACAACATTAATTCGATTCAATTAATAATTAATTTGATTTAAATATTAATTTGTAACTCGTTACTATATCATAAATGAGCCTTGATTTTAGCCATATGTTCACATGAAAGACTGCCTTGATATCCGTGAAGGCAGGAAATCGATTAATCCATGTAACTGCGGAACAGCGCATTGCAAGAGGTTCAAGGCACATTGTTACCTGTGTGGCTAAGATATGACTTTGAAAATAACACGGAGCCAAGTTTAATGCAACATATAAAAATGAGAAGTTACACCAGGTGTGGCAAGCCATGCCTATAATCTCAGCACCAAGGCAGAAGAGGCAGAAAGATTTGGAGTTGTGATCCTCCAAACCTTCCTTGCCTGATGCTCTCTTACCTGATAGCATATTGTCTGTTTTTATTGAAGGAAACTTCAAAGTCATCTCATGCTTGTGCCTATGAATCATCAGATGGTCCTCTGTTGGGAAACGCTGTTGGGTGAATAGAGAGAGGAACAGGAGACATTCAGTTTGCAGCACATTCTTGACATCAAAGAGAAAAAGACATTCAGAATCAAAAACAAGAGACTAAAAAAAAAAAAGAAAGAAAAGAATCTGTTCTGAAAAAAAATATTATCATATGAGTAAAAGTCCCATGCTGATTTACACCCATGTGCTGGGTGTGGGAGGGGATTCCTCCCAACTATACACAACCATGTACACTATCATGTCCATCTGTTTGCCAAAAGGTTTGCCTATGTGGCAAAGGACTACTGGGAAGTACTCTCACCTCTAGTCACCCCACAGTTCCTCACACCTTCCCCCAGAACATTCCCAAAGTCCTATGCTTCTTGCATAAGTCCAACTGCACAGACTGACCAGGCAATCGCAGAATCTATATGTTTCTTGAGAACTAGAGGTTTCCATCTGGGGGTTGTGGGGGGAGGAGAACTTTTCAAGGTCAAAGACTTTGAACTCTGTCTTATCTTTTGCAAAATAATGAAACAGAAAAATGCAAAAAGCCCTGTTGAAAGTACTGAAATAACACACACACACACACTCCAAAGACACACCGCACCCTGGTGCCTGCCTCTGACAGGAAGCCTCTTAAGAAAAGGTAGCAGAATGGAAAGAGACACTTCCCGTGGTCCCAACACGGGACTAAGGTGGCAGAGAGTATGAAGTCCAGCGTGAGGAAATGGATGGAGATCTGGGCAGCACTGGGAACATGCAAAACCATGTGGAACATTCTGTAATAGTAACTGCTTTACATAATAGTATAAAATTAAGTCAGAGGCACGATAAGTATGCTAGACATTATCTACAGATTAACCAAAAATAAGAGAAACGCATGACAGCGAAAGAATTTTGATTTATGTCAGACTTCGGGAAAGAATTCCACGCCATGCTTAATTTTTTAAATATATCTACTAACGTACGGCATGATGTCTTTACAGTATGTTTCTATTTATGAAAGCCTAGTCCCCATATTATCTGCTTTATTCTAATTATACATATGATTTCACAGTACCATGACAAATTATTTGGGGTGCTCTATACTGTGCATACTGTAGTCAGTCTGTATTTATCTGAAAATTTCAGGGGATGATGTTAGGGTTGTCAAAATGTTATTTCCAATTATTTTTGGCCATTTCTGGCTCTCTTGCGTTGAGTAAAGCCATGTGGTGACTCTGCCTATTGCATCATAAAAATGACCCTGCCACCCAGAGTCAAGTGTCTGCTTGCTGCTGTAAAACCTCTGTCACTTCCCTTGTTGAATTCATGGTATAGCTAGGTGACTGATATCAGAAATAGTGGCCCCGCAATCACCCAAAATCTCTCAAGGGTTATGTTGAATTCTAAAAGAGAAAAAAGAGTTTCCTAAAATTCTACTGTAGAAATGTAGCCATCAGTAACAGCGATGGGCCTTGTGGCTTGGCTGTGATTTGTTACTGAGCAGACTCTAGCCTGACCTGTCTCAGACTTGTATGCTTGTAATGATTGAACTGAACACAGTTTCATTACATAGTCACTGAACACAGTGAACTGAACATTGATTATTAAAGTCACATATAGACATAGGAACACAATACATTCTGGTTTACATTTCTGAGTCTTTGATAACTTGAAAAGAAACTTCCAGAACTCAGGATGGTCAATATGAGTCTCTTTGTATAGCATAGATGAAGGTTTTTGTTATTTCTTTTTTCATAGAGAATGGATTTGTGTCAAGAAGACTCTTCTAGGCTGAAGCCTATCAAATGCTCTGAAAGCAGCTACTTACTTGGTGCTTACAGCCTATACTGAACAGTTTGCAAGCAGTGGCACTCACACTGATTTGTGGTTACCCAGAGGTTTGCTTCATATAACTTCAGGTTTTTCTGTTTCTGTATCATTTATTCTCTTAGTTTTCTTAACACTAAATATTTAACAGTAGTACAAATGAGTTAAAGAGAAACAGCATGGTACTATATTTCATTTAGTACTAATAAACCACTTTAAAAACTTATTTTACCCTATGTATGTAAGTGTTTTGCCTGCATGCATGTTCGTGTGACATGTATGTGCCTAGAATCCATAAAGGCCAGAAGAAGGCATCTGATCTCCCAGAACTGGAGTTACAGATGGGTGTTAGCTGTCATTCTGGGTGCTAGGAACTGACCCAGGTCTCTGGGTCAATGTTCCTAACCCCTGAAATACCTCTCCAGCTTTGATAAGCTACTTGTAAATAATGTTTGCTAAAGATTTCTTTTTAATTGTGTGTCTGTGTCTCTGTGTGTGTGTTTGTGTGTGTATATGTGTCAGGAGTGTGTGCACCATGTGAGTACAGGTGCCCACAGATGCCAGAAGTGGACATCAGATACCCTCTTAATTACAAGTGGTTGTCTGTCAACTAAAAACGGTGCTAGGACCCCAACTTGGGTCCTTTGTGACATCATTACCTGCTCCTGACCACTGACCATGCTCTCTAGCCTGTAACAAACCACAATAACCAGGTTGAAATATTTAATCAGGTGTTTCTGCTTTTCATTTGTTTGTTGTTGTTGTTACACAAAGGGTCACTACCTAACTACCTAGCCTGGGCTAGCCAGGAACTCAGAATGCCCTTTGTTAGCCTCCCGAGTTCCACGATTATAGGTACATGGCTATAACACCGCATAGAAACTAAAGTTGCCTTCTGAATGAGACAAGTGGTCGCAAATTGAAAATAAACGAGCTGCATGGTATAAAACAGATACGAGAGCTGAAAATAACAAGTCACCCAGGGAATAAAGGAAACATGGGACACTGGGCTCTAAGAGAGCTGGATAGCACAGTCAGGGTGATCCTTGTTTCTTCAGAGACATGGTTCATGTTTACAGATTAAGTCTGAGAAGAAGATAAAGTGGACCAGAGGAGTTTTCCCATCACTTCCTCCAAGTCCTGATAATCCTGTTTGTTTCTTTATCTACGAGGTGCCCTAATCTTTTCCTTGCATGTCCCCAGATTATAGGATGACACTAAGGCACATGCTGTGATACAGTCATATACATAGCACATATAGTCACACGCATAATCGCACCAGCTGCTTGGACTATGAGTTACTAATATTTTGTTCTGCCCGCAATGACACTCAGAACTACCGGCTGATGTCTACGTCTTCGTTCAACTGAGAGATGAGCATAGCCTTGTAAGTTTGTCAAGAAAACGGAAACGCTTCCACATAAAGGACACACTGACTTCTGGATCCGTCCTCACAGCCAAAGCTGGGGGTGGGTGGGTGTGTCTTGGAATTGTCCTTTAAAACAGAGACATTGTTTGAATCTTCACTTCTCACTTGTAGCCAACATTTTCCACAGTCCACTTAGCCTCATTAAAGAAACACCTTGGCTTGCTCCTTCAACAAAATACTCAAGGTCATTCAAAATGGGGTCCAGTCAAGAACTGGGTGGTAAGGGTACAGTCAGTGAGACAGTACGTGTCTAGGATACGGGAGTTCCTGGGTACAAACCCCCACTGCCCACATAAAACATACTTAAACCCCAAAGTCAACTGCACTCAGTCCCCTCAGACTTCTCCTGTGACTTGGCAGAGTCTCCCTCTCTCCCCTCCCGGCTCAGCTAAGCTGAGGTGCCCGCTGCTCCGCAGGATGCTCTACGCCCTCTATCTTCTCGGCACTGATCCTTCAAGCTCTCCTGCTCTCTCCTGGCCTTCTCGCTGGTGTCTCCATCTTGACTAACTTCACCCTGGCTCTCCTTCAGCTGCCTCCCTGACAGGCTGCCCCGGATCCCTCGGCTTCCCGGCACTGCCGGGAAGGCTCCTGAAAGGCTCCTCTGTGCCACCACTCCAGCTCCCTTGCCATCTGCCACCCACTCACTCATTAATCCCTTTCAGCCAGGCCTCCACCCTCCGCTTTCTCCCATGTCTCCTGCGAGCACCTAGCTGCCAAATCCAACAGCCATTGCTCCAACCTCCAGCTCTCCCAGCTCCAACGGCACAGGACACCAGTGACTGCGTGACTGTGGCATTGGCCTGTTTGTATCTTGCCCAACTCCAGTGAGGGAAATCCAGCGTAGAGCAATGCATAGAACAGAGCGGGAGAGTGCCAGTTAGAAGTTGGGGATCCAGAACAAAGGAGAACCAAAAAACATCAAGACTCTAACGGAAACGAAACCACAGGCATTGTAACCAGGAGCAATATTGATCCTAGAGGACATCTGGTAACCTCTGAGCATGTTTTGGTTGTCACAGCTGTGGTGTCTATTGGCATCTGATAGGTTAGGACAGGAATGATGCCAAGCATTCTATAATACACAAGAGAGTGCCCACGTCAAAGAGTAACTTGGCCTTAGATGTTAATAATGCTAAGCTTGGGACAGGGTATGCCATACAGTTCAGTTCAATATTTATGCATAGGTTTCTCTCTTCTATCTGACTGATGAGAATCTTACACATGGCTAGATGCTCTTCTCCACTGGTCTTGCGACCCTGGTCATAGTCGGGAATTCCCACCTAGCCTAACCCCTCGTTTGTTTTTTTCCTGGATCTCTGGAGGTCCTGTTCCATAGAGAAACCTTTCATTCCCCCACCCCCGCCCCCAAGTAAAGTCAGCTCCCCAGTGTGGTCTGCTGTTTCTTTATGAAAAAAATGCAATCAACAAGCTAATTTGTGATTTCACTGTATGATTATAGATCTAATGCCCAGTCCACATATGTGTGTCTAGGGTAGTGTGATTTTCCTGGGGCAGCCAGAATGCCTGCACACACACAGGTAAGCACTGAGAAAGGATATAGGTGGCTTGTAATAAATAGAATGCAATGTCTATTTCCACAGCCAAGCAAAGCAAATCCCTCCAGTCATCCGGGTTTCTTTGGACAAGGAGGCTTCCCTTTGAAGGAACTGAGGGGTGTTTTGCTTTAGTTAGGAGCCGGGTTTTAACTTAGGAGATATTCTGCATTTACCATGGAAAGTCCTTATCTACCGGTATTTTCCCAGTTACTTATCAACCTGCCCAGATTTCCCTAGTATTTCCTACTTCACAGTGGCTTTCAAAACCCGTTTGCTCCAACATTGTTTTCTCTCCTAGTTTTCTTGTTTACAAGTTAGAAAGAAACACTGGCACAAAATCCTCTGATGAAAATTCCACACTCTGCCTGCTCGGCAGCTAACACTAGCAGCAATAGTCTGTGGTTTGGGGACTGTGTTTCTTCAAAAACCCCTCTTCAGAGTCTCCTAGAACCCTCCACGAACTCTGGGAAACTAAAATAAGGAAGCTATTCATCTGAATGGCCCTGACCCCTAGGCACCGCCCCACATCAGACTGCCAACACTATCACACAAACTAATGGGGGTGGGCCTTGGTTTCCTTGAAGGTATATGAAAATTACGAAACAAGCGTAATCTTCCACATTAGCAAAAATGCTTGTGCTCAGACTCAGAAATATGTCCTATCTGTCATAAAATAAAGATTTTGGTATGAAAATCATTTCTACATATCTAAACCCCTAGGACACGGCTTTACTCAAAGATAGACTCTTGAGTCCAGTGCAAAAATGTCACCTTCAAGTTTAAAAATAAAATGCAAAACTGTAATTTCCACATAATAGATGTATATTCTAATATGGCGGACTTAGCAGCAGTGGTGGTAACAAGGTTGGGGATTAGCTGAACACTAAGAAGAGACCCCGAAATTCTATCCTGCAAACCAAGATAGGCACTTAACACTTCTGTGTCTAAGAACTATAGTTCAAGAATTGTCATTAGGGGTATTCTTCTCAGAAAGAAGTGAGAATCCATACCATGACTATGAAACATCTAGAAAGCACCCAGCACGCATGCAAGCAACTGGCAGTTGTGAAGTATACACCCCTTCCCCTTTCTGAATGATAGTCGAGCGGAAATGGTGGGCAGGATGTGTCTGGCTTGCTTCCGGAGCAAGTTACTCATAGAGATGTCAACACCACTGTGCTTTGGGGTGAAAGGGAAGTATTTCAAACTCTAAAGTGTGATCTAACAGTAGTGAAGATGAAAATCTTGATGTCAATGGTTTCGGAGAGGCTGAAAGCATTTCAGTGAGGAAAGAAACCCCAGTGGATATGGTGGTCCAGTGGGAAATACCTTTCCAGAGGAAGGGAGAAGCATTTCCTATAAGCCGGAGCACGGAGGGTCCGCACACTCACCTGGGAGCAGCCCGGGGCACTGCAGACAAACGGCCTCTCCTGCTCCAAGTTCATCTTGGATTCCTCATAAATCTGAAGGGTTAAAGGAAAACAGAAACCCATGAACATCTCTTTCTTCTGCTTTAAATGCATGAGGAAGACAATCACGGGGAGACTGCTATTGCCGTTCCCTAGACTGAACAAGTTACACACGGACACAGTGAGCACGGGCCCTGCGTTCCAGTTTCTTGGTTCCCCTGATTAAGTTCCTAGTGTGCTCTCCTTGGCGCGTATTAAAGAAGCCATGATGATGTTGGAACCTAAAGCCTGCCTATCCAGTGGTAGCTGGCGGGTGCTATTGCCGGTTAAGCAAGACTCCAAGGCAAAGCAGACCACCTCAATCCTACTGAGAACTCTGAAACTGGGAAAGCAGGAGGGACACCTTCAATTCTGTGTTTGCCTGGAGAAGATCGAGTATGGTCAACACTGCCTTTGCCAATGATCCCAGTGCCAAGAAAGTGCCGCCTCCGTGGCTCTGTGGCTAACACCCCTGTTGCTGTTGGCTTTGTTTCTTTATAAATGACAGGAAGAACAATGCAAACTTAAGGGACACTACTTAGATGATCTTCTAAATATTCTAAAAGCAGTATTAGAATTGTGTTTGTGTATTACATATGCTTTTCAGGGCAGGTGGGTCAATTGCTAAGCTTCAGAACCTACTGCCTTAACCTGGGTACAAGAGGCAAGGCTTCTTTAAAATGCTGCCCGGGGGTGATTCCAAAAGGAAGACAGTGGAAGCTTGGCATTATAGGCGAGTCCCACAGTGCAAGCATGTCTTGTCTGTACATTTTATACCTCCTTCTCCAAACACTAGTCTCTCATCCTCTCGCTTTTCCAAAACATAAAGTGAGGATGATTGCTTTAAATAACATTGCCAGTCAGAGATGAAAATGCAAAACTAAAAACAGGGGTGAGGGGGAAAATAAACCGCCTCCCAGTGATGATCCTCTTTGCAGGTTGTTTCTCAACCTGTGCGTCTCGACCCATTTGGGGGTCAAATAGCCTTTTCACAGGGAAATGTATCACATGTCCCACATATTAGATATTACATTACAACCCATAACAACAGCAAACTTACAGATATGAAGTAGCAATGAAATAATTTTATGATTGGGGGTCAGCACAACAAGAGGGTTTTAAAGGATCCCAGTGGTTAAAGAGGTTGAGAACCACTGCTCTGGAAAGACTTGCAACTGATTACTCCCAAACACAGCGATTAGCATTAACACTTTCCTATAATTGAGCATTATTATGTGAAATTCCTTTTCTGAGTTAACTTATCTTTTTCTTATGAGTTAAGGTTTTAATTTTTCTCTTTTAGTTGACATATACTTATGGAGCATAAGGTAGAAATTCAACCACTCATATGCGGCCTGTAATGTTCAAACTGCAATAATTAGCATGGCTCCTTTAAACACAATACCATAGTACTTGAACTCTAAACTTTTCTCTGCCACTTCTTCCAAACATATGTAAAATGTTTTAGGTTTATACATTATCTTTACAAGAAGAAATAAAACCGTATTTAAAATCTCTCTGCTTCCTCATATCTGAAGAAAGTTATAAGCAACAAAAATAATTTCTATTCTTTTTATTTGTTTATTTAATTTTGCCATTACCGATCTCAGAATTTCACTCTTTCCGATGATAAAAAGTAAAGAACAATAATTTTGATTGGGGAGGCAGAATAACCACAATAAAACCGCTTAGGAACTAGAATAAAGTAGCTTATTCCTTAATTAAATTTGCCATGTTTTTCTAAAAAAAAAAAAAAAAAAAGCAACAACAACAACAACAACAAAAACCACGTTTTCAATGATTTCCTGGAAATGTCTCTGTGTCTGTGAGTCTGTCTGCTTGGCAATGGCTTCATGTCTCCATGTCCCCACCTTGACAATAGGTGTACCAATATTGATCTTCAGTCCCTTTGTCCTGCATCTGATTCCTTGGTTTAAAGCCTGTCAGAAGTCAAGCAGTGGTGGCGCACGCCTTTAATCCCAGCACTTGGGAGGCAGAGGCAGGTGGATTTCTGAGTTTGAGGCCAGCCTGGTCTACAGAGTGAGTTCCAGGACAAGCCAGGGCTACACAGAGAAACCCTGTCTTGAAAGAAACAAATAACAAACAAACAAACAAACAAAAAAGCCTGTCAGACATTTTGAAATCATGGAGAGAGTGGGGCGCCTCTGAGGTGAGAGAAGTTTGTAGGTAAGTGTGTGTGTGGGGGGGGGGTCATGGATAGGAGTCAGTCCCTATGTGCAAATTACAATTTAACTCCTTGTTTGCCTGTGTGGCTCTTTCTTGGGTACCACTTGAGAACTTCGTTTGCTAATGCCATAAAGGAACAGCATGTTTACAATCAAAATGAAGATTATATGATAGTCAAATGGGAGTGCTCTATGTATGCATATTTATGGCGGACATCAGAAGGTAATAATTAATGATAATTAAACCAATGTCCTAGCAACAGCTACTGTCGAGTCTCTGAAGAGTTTAACGAGCCAACGTAAGGGGAAAGTTGGCCAAACTCAAGGACTGCATCTAAGGAGACATTGCCTTTCCTAGTCCTTGACCCACCGACGTGCTGGCTTTCCCCATAAACTCAGGCTCAGTGCACCGATATTCTACCGCTCTGCTCGACCTCCTTAATCACTAGTTCCGATTTCAGCTTCAAACGTCTTGGAACCAGACTCCGATACTCAAGCTTGAGCACACTTCAGAGCCCAGTTCCACAGACTTACTCTGAGGTCCTGAGCTTGCATTGTGTGGCTGCCATGTTTGGAGGAATGTGATGACTGATTTAAATTGATAAATACTGACATCTATTAGCAAAAGGCTTGATACTTCAAGAGACACAATATGAGACACACGAAGTCTCTTCTCAAACAATTTAAAGCACATGCAGCGGTGCATTCCACTGTCACTTCTGTCCTTTCCGTTTATTTTCCAGACGGAGACGAATCTGTAGCGACTTATTAAATGATATGCAATAAATATGGAGCAAATCTGTTTGGCAACATAACATTGGAGTAAAAGTCTTGAGGCACACAGCCGTTGCTAATATAAAGTAGGGTTTAAGGGATCAGTAAGGTCTAATACGAGTGGGTGTGTATATACTGTGTAAACCTCAACTACTTAATTTTGATGATCTACAGTTCCCACACGCAGCTTCTGCAAACAACCCTCACTTGCTAATTCCTCTCCATGTAGGTGCTTGCAATAGACTTTCTAAATGGAACCACGCTGCCGTGCAGGCTCATTACTTTTATCAACTGGTATGATCTGGTCTGATGTATTAGTCAAAAGGCATGGTGGATTTTTTATGGTCTATTATTATGGTTCTTTTCTAGTGCACAGTACAGTAATTACACTCTCAGACCCTTACTGGAGCTCCACATGGGTTCTTTTATTCAGCCAAATTATTCAGATGGGCACTAGCCAGGTTGTTCCACACTTGGTCTTCAGAAGCAAGGCCTCATCCTCTCATTTCCCATTCAGATATTTTACTGGCTGGGATTTTTTTTAATAAACCAAGTTTGGTTTGGCAATCACCATAGCCTAGGCTCCACTGCCTAGAGCTCCCGTAGTAGGCGTTCAATAAATATTTGTGGAATGGATAATGAATCTTGAATCATCACAATAAATTGTCCTAAACAGCCTTCTGTTCTCAACTCTGGGGGCAACTACTTTGCTCAGTATCAAATTTTGAGAGGTGAGAGATTGTGTGGGCCACAGGCTCTTTCTGCTCTCTGAGTATAGTCTTAAAACATCTCCCCAGACTTCACAGGGGTGGGAGCCAAAGGTGCTTTTTGTGTGTGTGTAGACAAAAATGAGAGGAAGCTAGTTTCTATCTGTTCATTCCATCAGATATCACAAAGCAAGACAACCTGGGTTACTGGGCTGCCTGCGACCCTAGAGACCGCCCTTTGAGAAATCCTGACTTCGGCTGCAGCGATGAGAAATAGCCCCACTGTGGCAGATGTTTCTACCACTTAATAGTTTTTAAATAGCACCATATTAATTGTTCTACGGTCAGACTCACTGTTCAGCTAAAAGGAATGTTTCATGAGTCTAATTCTTCTCAACCTTCTGGAAAACAATTAAAGATCCTAATAACACAGTTTAGTTTCATACAAAGGGAGCAGAGGTTCCCCAGTGGACCAGGAGATGACTGGCTGATTTATAACTCAAACCCTCCACTGACGCTGCAACCCACTGACTGCCAAGTGGGCTAGGACCTCTTTCTTTGTTCGGGTTTTGACCCCACAAATTCCTGGTCTAAAATGGGAAGTTGGTCCGTAATGGCTGAGGCCACCAATCCATTCATAGGTTTTCTTGGCCATTATGACAGACTTGGAATTAACTGTTTCCCAAAAGGCAAACACTGAAGGAAAAAAAAAAACTACCATTAAAAATCTAGAGAGTCTTAAGAAAAACACGCTAAATACATACTTACAATGTAAGGCTAACATCTGAGTCAGAATAAGAAAAATTGACTCCCTCTGGTTTGCAGTGATCAGCCCAAGGGGGTGTTTCACCACCCAGCTCAGACGCAGCCATCGTCAATCCTTTGTAAACACTGAGTTCTAATCTCTGGGGGATGGCCCAAACTTGCCTGGTAGAGGCAGACAGTGATATGACATTTAGACTAGGAAAACACTGAAAACATTGCTTGCATCTGAAAGCCTAGGACCAAAACAGTAAGAATGTCAAAGATGCAAACTGAGCATCAGTGAACACTGTCTCTGGTGTCATTTCCCTGGTTGTGGGTGCAGCACAGACCTCGAATTTTAAACTCTGGCGAGTGTTTGTTGCCTCACCACAAGACTAGATAGAATCTTCTTGGGAGAGCTCACCTGAAACAAAGCCCCTGCCTTATTGAACCTCTGGAGCTCTAGAGAAGCAAAGGGTCCCTCCCAAAGGGGGTGAGTGTTTGAAGCACTCCTACAGAGTGAGACTCCAACTCTGTACTGTTTACTCCGAGAACACATATATTTAACTAAATTTATTACAGGCAAAGCCAATTTAGCATATGTGTGTGTGTGTGTGTGTGTGTGTGTGTGTGTGTGATTCATATATATTCATATAAATAATATAAATAAAGCCACTCTAACTCACCTTATTTCCCCATTTATAAAACTGAACTCAGAACCCTCCACATGAAAGCTGCCAGGTAAGATAACTGGCCTTAACTTTGGGGACTTCCAATCTATCTTGATATTTCAAACCCGGAATACTATAGCTTGAAATATAAAAAAATAAGTGCCCTTGAATTTCAGTCCAAGAAAATCACTGGCTTTGTGAATAGATCTTTGTAGCTCTCCGAGTGGCTCTGTCCTTATCTTACAGTGTGTCTGTCTTCTCTATGTAAAACTGACTCTTTGTATGTCTACTTCTCTGTGGATCTTTGTTTTGCCCCTCCCCCCACTGCATGTGTGTGTGTGTGTGTGTGTGTGTGTGTGTGTGTGTGTGTGGTGTGTGTGTGTGTATGTGTGTGTGTGTGTGTGTGTCTCCCCCTCCCCAACCCTCCTGGCTTGGCTTTGCTAGTAGGGGAATCGGGTCAGCTCGTTTCCTGTCCCTGTGTTATTCTTGAAGTGCACTGAAGTTGGAATCTGAATTTCATTGGGCCCGTATTATTTGCAGCTGTGTGACCTCTTTAACCCTGCCTTTAAAAGTGACATTTTAGCCCTCCAGCTTGAAATGCCTGCATGCTGCTGAGTTTTCCAACCAGAAAAGGGCTGCCCTGGAGTGGGACTGTCGCTCACAAGTGTCAACTGTGGCGGAAGGTGGTGTGAGCAGGGTGTGGCCCTGACACTCCTTCCTAGAGGTGTAGAGTGTGCATGTGTTTGCCTAGAGCTGAACAAACGTGACTCCAGCGATCCAGCGGAACAAAATTCCCTGCTTTTAGAAATGTTCACCATCCCCTCATATCCTCCAAAGCTCAGGCTGCTACAGGCTGAAGCAGAAACCTCTACAGGACTTTGTCACATACTTTATCATTACAGAGACTGTCAAACGTTCCCTTCCCATAAGCCCCCCTCCAGCCCCTCGTTCCCAGAAGGAAGGATTTCCAACAGCTTTCATCTCTGGAAACTGACCCTGATCTTACTCTCAGAAGGAGGCCCAAGGAGGAGTGAGTGCTGGGGGCTCCCGGCCTCTCCCCGCTTCTGCAGGGGCCTGTGGTTTTATATATATGTGGCGTTTATAACCATATATTGGAAAGCATTCCGGTGGGATTGGTTTTTCATATGTTACAGTCCCCCATCTCTCTTTTTTTAAATGTTCCATATGTTTCTTTAGGCATGAGGGCTTTTTTTTTTTTTTTTTTTTTTTTTTTTTTTTTTTTTTAAGTCCTGGGCTAATCGGAGCTTTTGTTCTCCCAAACCTGTCTTCTAACTTTCCTATCTATGTCTATGGGTTCAATCGTTCAGCGTATTTGCTGAGCCCAAGTGCAAGGCTTTAGGTTTGCAGCACAGAGAAGCCCTAAACACGTGTCCTCCCGAGTGTGTGCACTCAGGCCTTTGCTCTCCTTGCTTCTGTCCAGTACAGTATTTTTTGCAGAACATCTCCCATCACCAAGAAAACTGTGTTTGACGTGTGTGGTTAACAAAACACTAGGGTGGTGTTTGTCTGGGTTTTAAGGAAGTATTGAGTGTAACTAAATCTCTTGGCTTGTTTCTAACTGGACTGGATACAACTTCAGAAGGAAACGCAGCCTGCTGTCTTATAACACTCAGGACAACCAGCCTGGGGTTGCCCCCACCCACAACTGGCTTGCCCCCATCAATCCCTAATTTAAGAAAAGCCTCATAGGCTTCCCTTTGGCATTATGGTTCAGAGAAGGCCTTTCCTCCTTCGAAGCTGCCTCCTCTCAGATGATTCTACCTTGGTGTCAAGTTGACATAAAACCAGATGACACAAGGGTGATCAGGGTTTAGGGAGGCATCTTTAGTTTTCCAGTAAGTTCGCTGTTGCCATTTAAAAAAATTTCCCCTTGGAATCTTCAGATGGAAAAATTAAAACAGCAAAGAAATGAAATTCAACGTTGGGTGTGTCCTTCACAAGGTCAAAGTTGGCCTCCATGAAGCCAGTTTCCCCTCTCCTGATTGACACTGTAGTACAGTGTTCCTTTGCACATCTAGGATGGCACATTCTCAAATGGAACTGCCCTGTTTCCAGACAGCCACAGTTTGGGAGGGAGTGGTCTTTCATGTTTTTAGAAGATTTACTTATTTGTTTTTGTGCATTATTGTCTTTGCTCTACATATGTGTACTCACCGTATCCATGCCTAGTGCCCATAGGGGTCAGGAGGAGGTCTGGATCCCCTGGAATTGGAGTTATAGGCAGGTGTGAGGAGCCATATCGGTGCTGCCCATTGAACCCTGATCCTCTGCAAGAGCACCCAGTTGCTCTTAATCGCCAAGCCACCTTGCTAATTCTACTAAGCTATTTTTAAAAGAAAGTGATTATCTTAAGATATTTCAAAATGTCACAACTTTTTAATCTTGGTTTTCTGTGCACTTGTGCAAATGCTAGATAGTTTTGCTAAAAAGTTGTTCTATCCCCAGAAACAATGTATGTTTGATTCATGCAAAATGAGCTAAAACATCTACTGATTCTGAGTGATGGCACCTATGAAGACATCAAACACAATGGCAGCTATACCCGACTTGTGTTTAAGGCAGCACTGGGAAGAGGTTGTTTCCCCCTAAGATGAACTCATTGGTACTGATTTACTATGAGGATGAGCCTATCCAAATGGAAGCTTTTTGTTCTTGGGTCTAGCAGAAATCTAGGCATTCCTGGGCTGTGTTCTAAAGAAACCTATAGTTATGTTCAGAGGCTAGTATGCCCACAACCAGCCTAATACCAAGTAAGACATATCCAAAGACTTGATTCAGATTCCCAGTGTACAATGTTTTGAACGTCAAGCATGAAGACACTACTGGGAGAAGATTTAAGGGCCATGTTAAGTAGAGTCAGTGAGAAAGGGTTGGCCTGGGTTAATATTTTAGCTAAGATGGACTTATATACCTCTCCATGTATACCATTCCTATAAAAGAGAAAAAAATCACTAGATCGGTAATAAACTAGCAGATATTATTTAAAGTAACTTAGCAGCAGTAGCTGCAGTATCCAGATAAGTTTTCATGCTATTGTGCAGTATAGGCACAGCAGGCCCAACACAGAACCTGGGAGAGCCAAAGTTACCCTGTTAGCCCCTCACCTGCTTAAGGACAAAATAACTCCCTGGAATTCTGGGAGTTCTAGTTCCTGGGAATCAACAAACCACGTGTTTTTAACACCCCTAAACAAGTTTGTTTGACCCATTTGTCAGGATGTTTGCTTGCCCTCGATTGGACATGACGGGAAACAGTGAATTGTGGGTTTTGCCTTTTCAGCCCCAGCAAGACACAACTCGTGGCCACATACTGGGAATCCAGGCGTGGACCTGACCAGAGCCCATTTTTCTGGCCAGTATTTAATTAATACTTGCTTCAAATTTGGCTCAAAATTGTGGAGCTGGTTTTTCTCTTGTAAATGTGAAAATTAAGAAACCCTGGCCACAGGTGTAATGGGGCTAACTTTGTGCCTTTTCATGTGTGATAAACACTTCCTCTGCTCCTCACTGGCCGTTCTTGTTTGCTCTCTGTTGCAGTGTGAAAAAGTTGACTGAAAGCAGCTTAGGGAAGAAAAGTATATCTGACTTAAATGTCTTGATCACAAATAGTGTTTGAGAAAAGTCAGAGCAAGAACTCAAGAAGGGGCAGAGACAAGAGTCCTGGGAAAAACCTGCATGGGGTCCCCACGGCATGCTCAGCCTGCTTCTAAGACAACCCAGAGCAGCCTAAGGATGGTACCACCCACCACAGGCTTGGCTCTTCCACATCAATCATGAATCATGGCCCAGAGTTCTGCTCACAGTCCAACTTAATAGAAGCATCTCTGCACTGAAGTTCCCTCCTCCCAGGCGACTCTAGCTTGTACAATTTAACACAAACTAATTTACAGATGGAGAGCATAGTTTATTATACCCAGCATGTTTTCCTCACTATTTTGTTTGTGGGGTTTTCAGTGCTATGAACTGAATCCCAGTCCTTAGTTCTGTATACTAACTAAGGACTGTGTTTTTGAGCACAGGCTTAAAGCATCCCATTTTTTTGTTTGTGTTTTGTTATTGATATTGGGTTTTTCTCAAAATGAAACAAAGCACACAACCAGCTCTGAATTTAGCCTTTTGTTGCTGTCATGATCAGCCATTGGTTCAGAAAAGGCCTATAGAGAAAAAGTGTCTCCAAACCAACTTCTCAGAAAGAAAGGAAGAATACACAGTCACATATCCATATATTTTTGGTCTGGTCTGTTTGGTTTTATTGAGAAGTTAATTTTATATACAGAATATAAATCACACACATTTGATATGCAAAATACATATTCAGACCCCTGAAAGAGAGAGATCATTTCATTCCCCCAAAGATTCACTCAGCACTCAAAACTCAAGTTTAATTCCTAATGGAACTTAAGGGGTGAACTGAGGTCCAGGAACAGAAGGAACTCAAGTCCACTTTCCACAGGGGTCACACCCACCTTAAAAGTTCAGGAATAATCTCTCTTTGTGTGTGTGTGTGTGTGTGTGTGTGTGTTGTTGTTGTTGTTGTTGTTGTTGTTGTTGTTCTCCAAAATGTAGGGAGTTCCACCAGGGATGTGGGCCCCTATTGGTGGGGGAATGTGGTCTCTTTGCTAAGGGTTAAGGGTCAAGCTCTCAGGAATACCTGAACCTGGACTCTTTCAGGACAGAATAGACATGCTGTAGCTATGGGCTGGGTATAGCAGAAGGGGTGGCTGGGAACTGTCAGGATAGGCAGAGACAGGGTCAGACTTTCCTCCAGCTCCCAACCCAAAGATAAATCTTAACTACCCTCTGCAGGAATTGGAAGACTTCCTTGGGACATTGTTCACAGGCCCCTTCAGGGACCATGACAAGGGATAGTGATTGATCACCTGTCACAGTGAACTTGTTCACATGCGATTCTATATATGGTTTAAGATGGGAAACCCAGGACATGAGCATCATTTATCTCTTTCCTCACAGCCAAGCACACAACCTCATAATAGGACGATGAAGGACCAACCAAAATAGCTCTGTACGTGCCTGGTATCTGTGATGGGGGGGGGGTTGACGACTGAAGGCTGCATGTAGATCTAGCAAAGTTTCTGAGAATTCACAGGTTATGAGAAAACAAGGCTACGTCACTAACTTCATCAAATGCGAGTCTTGTATGTTAAATACTTCTAATAGGATGTCAACACAGCACAGACACATGCAGTCGCACATGCACATAACACTGCCACACACTTGTACACTCACAGGTTTCCCCTTATACACAAGCACATGCACATGAGCTCTTCTCATTGTTTTGGAAGTAAGGGCTTCTGTATTTCTTAGTTTCATTTCAATGTAGGCTTGATTGTTATTTTAGTTACAATAAAATAAGACTATTATTTGGTTTAATGTGGTGGCCAACGAGTCAAATTTCCTATTAGAAAATTAACAATTAAATCTAAATTTCTTCACTTGATAGCTGTGTGATCTTGGGTAAATTGCTTAACTCATCTGAACATTAATATTTTCTTACTATAAAAAGAGACTCTAGGGACTAAAATGACAGACCAGCAATTAAGAGTCCTGGCTGCTCTTGTGCTCTCAATCTTTTTACTTATTCACTTATATCCTGCTCACTGCCCCCTCATGGTTACCCCCTCCCACAATCCTTCCCCCATCAGCCCCCCCATTCTCCTCTGAGTAGATGGGGCCCCTGGATATCCCCCGACTCTGACACATCAAATGTCTGTGAGGCTAGGCATATCCTCTTCCACTGAGCCCAGACAAGGCAGCCCACCTAAAAGAACATATCCCACATACAGGCAATAGCTTTTTGGATAGCCCCCTCTCCAGTTGTTTGGGACTCACATGAAGACCAAGATGCACATCTGCTACATATGTGAGGGGAGGCCTGAACACTGGGAATAGTTCCACCTCAAGACCCAGCTTTACCACTCCTGTGCACATACCCAAAGGATGCTCCAACATCCCATGAAGACACTAGCTCAATTATGTTCATAGCAGCTTTATTCATAATAGCCAGAAACTGGAAACAACCTAAATATTCCTCAGATGAAGAATGGATAAAGAAAATGTGGTACATCTACACAATGGAATCCTATTCAGCCATTAAAAGCAAAGACATCACATGGATTTTGCAGGCGAATGGATGGATCTTGAGAATATCATCCTGAGTGAGGTAACCCAGTACCAAAAGGACATGCATACCGATAAGTAGATATAAGCCAGAAAGTGCAGGATACTCATGCTACACTCTACAGACCCAAGGAAGCTAAACACGAAGGAAGGCACAAGCAAGGATGCTTGACTCTCACTTGGAAAAGGAATAAAATAGTCATAAGAGATCAAGGGAAGGATCTGGATGGGAGAGGGGATGGGAAGGGGAAATCGGGGGTTCAGCTGTGGGGAGGGATAGGGGAATGGCCAGATGGCCATGGAAATGAATAGAAATCTGCAACTGACAGGGGTGTAGAGGTAGGGGCAACTCTGGGAAGAGACAGAGATCTGGGATAAGGAAGAATCCATGGAGGTGACCTGAGCTGTGACTCAGCATTGGGGATATGGAACCTGAAGACGCCATCTCCTATAGCCAGACAGGAACCCCAATGGAGTAATAAGTACACCAACCCACTCCCAAAACCTTCAACCCAAAATTTATCATGTCTATAAGAAATGCAGGGACAGGGATGGAGCAGAGACCGAGGGGATGGCCAACCAATAACCAGCCCAACTTGAGACCCATCCCATGGTCAAGCACCAATCCCTGACACTTTTAATGATACTTTGTTATCCTTGGAACAGGAGTCTGGTATAACTATCCTCTGAGAGGCTCCATCCTGCAGCTGACTCAGACAGATGCAGACACCCACAGCTAAACAGTGGATGGAGCTCAGGGACTCTCATGGAAGAACAGGAGGAAGGATTGTGGGTCCAGAGGGGATCGGAACTCCATAGGAAGAGTCAACTAACCTGGACCCTTGGGGCTCTCAGAGACTGAACCACCACCCAAAGAGCATATGTGGGCTGGATCTAGGCCTCTCCAAACATACGTAGCAGTTGTATTCTATTTTGAATTGAGAAGAATGTTATGCAGGAAGCTGAATGGCCCAGAAACCCAAACAAGACTAACAACAACAAAAACATCAGTGAAATGATTCCTATTGATATTCTGCAGTACTCATGGCCATTCATTATCAGAGAGATTTCCCCAGCAGCTGAGAACTGATGGATTCACCACACTCAAAATTAGGCATTGCTGGGAAGAACCTCCCAGAAGAGAGGGAGGAAGGATTGTAGGAGCCTGAGGGGTTCAGGACACCTGGAGTACATGACCCAGGAACTCTACACATGTGCTGTGGTTGGTTAGCTTCGTTTTTTGGTGGGATTCCTAGCAGTGGGAGTAGGGATGTCTCTGACTATTTTGCCTATGCATTGGACCCTTTTCTTCCTGCTGGGATGCCTTATCCAGACATGATAAGAAGGTTTGTGTCTAGTCTCATTGGACCTTTTAATGCCATGTTTGGTTCATATCACTGGTAGGTCTGCTCTTTTCAGAAGGGAAATGGAGGAACAGTAGATCCGAGAGGAGAAAGGAGATAGGGGCATCTGTGAGGAGTGGAGGGCAGAGAGGCTGTGATCAGGATGTATTGTACGAGAGAAGAATAAATAAATCATACACACACACACACACACACACACACACACACACAGAGAGAGAGAGAGAGAGAGAGAGAGAGAAATGATTTCCCCCTCCCCAAACTTCTCCCAGATATTCCCAACCTCCCTACACACCCAAATTTATGTTCCCTCTCTGTGTTTCAAAAATAAACAAGACATAAGAAACAACAACTAAAACCCACAAAAATGATAATCAAAGCAAACAATCAAAAGAGGACCCAGGTTTGGTTTCCAGGACCCACACAGGGGCTCACAACCATCCCCAGTTCCAGTTCCAGGGGACCCAATGCCCTCTTCTGGCTTCTATGGGCACTGCATGCACACAATGAACAGAAAAATGCAAATAAAACATGCATGTGCATAAAGTAAAACTAAATAATTCTTTTAAAAACAGAGAGAGAGACTATAGATAGTTTTGGCATTGTCTGTCAGGGATGTTGGGAGAATCAAGAGTTTGTGACATCAAAGCACTTCATGAACTGCACAGTGTTCTATTGATTATTATTATAATACAGTTAGTGTGCACACACGGGATTGTCAAGGAGTGGGGTCATATGAAGAGCTATGTGTACACTAGACAGAAAGTGTGGCAAGACTGACATCTGAAAGGATGTGGGGTAATCCTCACTGAGGCCCTGATATGCTGTGATTTTTCTAATAACTCAGCAATGGCCAAAAAATTCTTATCTACAAGATTTCTGCTTGAAGCACAGTGGCCTTATTTCTTTTGTCTTCTTCATTAATGACTGTTCTTGTTGCTATGACCAAACCCCTGTGAGGAAGCAGCTTAAGGAAGGTTTATGTTGGCTCATGGTTCAAGAGGGAATAGCTAACTGTGGTGGTGAAGGTATAGCAGCAGGATCGTGGCATGAGTGGCTAAATTCATTCATGTTTAGGAAGTAGAGTATGCCTAAGACACACCAAGGTCTTCCCACAGTGACCCATCTCCTCCAACCAGGCTCCACCCCAAGGCCTGGCGCGCAGGCTGGGGATCAAGTGTGGCAATGTTTCAGCCTACGGAGAGCATTTCCTATTCACACAACACTCTGCCCCTGGCTACCAGAGGCTCATGGTCATCTCCTAATTTAAAGAAAGGAGAGAGAGAGAGAGAGAGAGAGAGAGAGAGAGAGAGAGAGAGAGAGAGTTCATTTCAAGTTTTAAATTCTTCAAGGTTTAACAATCAAATCTTAACAGCATTCAAGAATCTAAAGTCTCTCCTGAGGTTCAAGGCAATCTCTAAACTGTAAGCCCCTATAAAATGAAGACAAGTTATGTACTTCCAACTTACTTGGTTTACTGTAATTCTCATAGCAGCTGCTTTCCTGCCTGCCTCGTCCAGAGCTTGGAAGTGTCTCCTCCCTCTCTGAACCGTACTCATATCTTTCTGTGACACTTGTCACTCTCTCTCCTATTAGACCAGGATAAGAACAAAGAGCAGTGACCATGCCCCATGCCGCAGCAACTTGAGACTTTCATGGCAATGCTGTCCTTTCATGAAATGTCCTCCTCCAAACAAATCGTGCCGTCACTCTCGGATTCTGCCTCTCTCACATTCCCGGGACGATGGCAGAAGGCAGCCAGCCAGGTCGGACTGATTGCCTCTGACACCTCAGGAGTTGGACCACAAGCTCCACATCTCTCCAAGAATCTGGTTTCCCAAATTCCCACCAGAATGTACATAAGCTGGGCATATAGCACAGGGCTTCTCTACCCTGTGAGCACAGCTCCAAACTCTACCATATTTCTCCCACACCAGGTCCAAAAGCCTATGGTTGGCATTGTCAGCGTTGTCCCAGCACCAGCTCCACTGTTGGCACAAATACTCTGTATTACCTTTTCCTGAGTCAAGATGCCTGTCAGGAGCAACTTAGGGAAGGGAGAATTTGTTTTTGCCCCACACCACAGTTTGAAAGGATAAAGGTCGACTTCTAGACAGGGAGGTCGTGGCAGTCAGAGCAGGGGCTGCATTCATAGTGAGGACACACCTGGAGGTGAAGGACAGCACTCAGCTCACACCCTCTCGTGTGACGAGGCTGCTCTCATGCTCTTTTGGAAACGCCCTCATAGACATACCTCGGGGTTTCCATGTTGCTTCTATACATCTTCAAGTTGACAAAAGTAACTATCAGACTGTCTGAGACATAACACTGAGGAATACTTCAAGGCCAGAACTGCGTCACAGCCTGACTCTCAGACAGATACACTGTGTCACAGCCTTACCCTGGGACAGGCAGAAACATTGTGTCACAGCCTCAGACAGACAGACAGACATTGTGTCACAGCCTGACTCAGACAGACAGACACATTGTGTTACAGTCTGACTCTGGGACAGCAACTCTGTGTCATAGCCCGACTCTGGGACAGATACACTGTATCACAACCTGACTCAGTAACACACACACACACACACACACACACACACACACACACACACACACTGTGTCACAGCCTGACTCTGGAACATACACACTGTGTCACAATCTGACTTTGGGACGGACACACTGCTAAGCTCTAAGCTTGGCTGGGTGCTTGGCTTGTCTCTGTTTTAGTTCACTGCACTTGGCCCTTCTCTACGACTCACTCTTGATATGACTATGAAACGATTGACAGTCTACACATTGGTTCGACAAGTTACTTGAACAGAGGATATAACTTGGCTCTTTCTAGCTGAGCAAGCTGAGGAATCTGGGACTCGTCACCTGAGAGACCTGAGTGTCTAGAGCCACATATTTATGTGTAGAACAAAGCTGTAACAAACAACCTCACAGAGAAAGAGAAATGAAATCCACACCCTAGTCTCTACCTGACTGTTGTGTTCATGCAGTCCTGGTCCAAGGTTCATGCAGTCCTGGTCCAAGTCATCACGGAAACTGGCAGGGTCTGCCAACACTGGGTAAATGAGGAGTCGCACCCTTTCTATTGGCAGGGGCTTCAGGCTTCCCTGCAGTCACTAGAACAGGGCTAATCCAGACCAAGCCTCTTTCCACCCCCTCACCTTGGCTACCATAACAGACAGGAAGGCTTTGTTTCTTCCTTACATTTTCTCTAGCAAACAACATCATCTTTGGCTATGCCCAGTTCATATCCTCACTGTACCTTATTATTTTTCCTCTCTGGTTTCCATTCTCCAAATATCCCAGGCAATAACTATATGCATGAAGAGTATATTAGCTGAGCAAAGTAAGAGTCATCCCATAACCAATGATCTGTTTACTTCAACCTCTTAAGTGTGTAGGAAGAGATGGGTCAACAAAAGCAAGATGTCCTAAGGCAAGGTGCTGGGACACTAAAGATGAACACTCACAGACCTAAGGACTGGTCACCTCTTAATACAGACAATCCCTGTGAGAAAAGCTTGCTGGCGCTAGTTTCTTTAATGTTCAGAAGTGGTCAAATTTTATCTAATGAAAACACGTCTCTCTTGTGCCAGCACATCTTATGTGTAGGGCATTTCTAATCTTAGAAAAGCATTTCCCATCAAAGAGTAAAGAAAGTCTTTGGCTGCAGCAGCTTTGGTTTATCTCTTCCACTAAATACCCCAGTAAGGAGCACAGTAGAGGAACCCAGTTCCAATAGGGATGAAGAGGGCAACATTGCCCACGGTTTCCAAAGCCCTCTGCCACCCTGTTTACCTTTGTGATGAAGACATCAGAGGCTTTCTGGTACTCTCAAAGCACTAGACTGTTTAAGTACAGTTTAAGTAATGTTTCAAGTTCATGTTAGAAAGATGCTTCAAGGACCTTGAACATGAGCTATGACCATTGTCACCATCATCTTTGCCTTCGACTGTTTCCAGAGAGACAGAAACAAGCTCTCACACAAACACACCAAAAAATTCTCTGGACACCCAAGTTAACCAATGTCTCCATTCTTCCCAAACCACCAACCAATCAGCCAGTCACCAGGCAAACAGCTCAAGCACCAGGCAAGGAAAACATGTTATTTTTCTGGGCAAGCCTTAACTTCCCTGCCTACAAAACACAGCCCCATGGGGCACATCCCACACATGGTGCGATTACGGCTCCCGTGTCTCATTTGAAACCAATAGTTACCAGCCGCCGCCCAAGGAAACTGAGGTCAGGTCCAGCAGCGTGCATCCAAGGTCCAAGAGGGCTTACTCACTGGCATTCCCACACAAACAAGCTTTTCCTGAGAGTCCCCTCATATTGACAACATCCAAAGAAGGCTCTAGAGGGAAGAGGGTCAGAGATTGGCCACTCTCTGCGGAACCACATCCCCAGGGCACTCAGCACTTGGCCAACTGCTCAGAATAAGAGGCTCTACTCAGTCTTTGTGCCAGATGGCAGGCTGTCTGTCTGTCTGTCCTCTGAAGCTGGGGAGCCATGGGGCTAAGACAGAGAAAAGAAGGCAAACCAAGCATGCCATTCGTGACTCTGACAGTCCCTTGCAAAGGTGACTGGTAGGAAGGAGACAAAGTCCACAGTGACCAAGAGCCACTTCAAGACACATACAAAGCACTTTTTAGAAATTCTCAAAGGACCAGAAGTCAGGGTCATGGCCCCAAAAGTGACAATGAGAAACTCCTGGGAATAACCAGCCAAATAAGATGGGCGCCCACCCTTTCCAGACACCAGACAGCAGCCTTCCCTGCAACCTGACTGTTTAGTGATGCTTCTGGGTCCTATGCTGCCCTAAGCACAGTACAGTGCTTTCCCCCCCCCCCGGAACTAAGGACCAAAACCAGGATATCGCAGTTGTGAGGAGGCAAGCTCTCTACCACAGAATTAAATTCCCAAACCCAAGTTTTTATTTTAAAGAGTGAGGCGAAAGCCACTGTCTTCCCTCGTTTCTTCCTTCTTCCTCCAGGGGACTTAGCAGTCTTACAGCAGAAGTCTCCAGAGGACCAGAGGGCCAGCACATGTTAGACAGAGACAAATAGGAAGGGATGTCTCTACTCTGACAGGACACATGGGAAAGAAAATAGAGCACAAACATATGAAAAAAAAAAGCCCATGATCAGAGAAAAGAAAAGCACAGAAAAATATCCACAGGGCTCACAGAAAAAAAGCCACAAGAGGGATCCGAGGATGATGAGGTAGGAAGAAATGTTCAGAAGTGGTCAAACTTTATCTAATGAAAACACGTCTCTCTTGTGCCAGCACATCTTATGTGTAGGGCATTTCTAATCTTAGAAAAGCATTTCCCATCAAATGCTTCTGAAGCATTTTCCCACAGTCGTGTTCTGAGCACTCAAGTCTACCTGGCAGTGTTATTTTGAGAAGTATGGAATCTTTAGGAGGTGGGCCCTGGTAGGTCTCTAGAGGTGGGCCTACAAAGGATATGGGCCAGTCAACCCCTGGTCCCAGCCCATTCTGCTTCCTGGTCCATCACTGTGGGAACAGTTGCTGCCTCACATCCCCATCCAGGGACAAAGCCACTCCCTGCAGCGCTAACTGCAGACTCCTAATACTTAGAGCCAAAGCAAATCCGTCCCTGCTTCTGTCAGGTGTTTCAGTCACAGAGGTGAGTAACACAGGTGACAGGCTGAGGGGCAGTGTGGCAGGTCAGGCCTGCCTCTTGGAGGGCTATGTCTGAGTGAGACGCGGGATGCAATGAAACATTAGAAGACGGAGCTTGTCCCAGGTAGAAGCAGAGAGCTTGATGAGGCTGGGGACTGACAGGATGCTGAGGTCAGGTGTGGCAGTCCTGCAAGCCAGGCACTGGGGCAAAGGATAGAAACAGGAAGACAGTTAGTCTCCGGGAGAACTGATTCTGAGAACAGAGGCCTGGAGGTTCTGGACAGAAGGGGGATATCTGATCTGTGTCCTCGGGGAAACTCTGAGGATCACAGTATCTCTCTTTGGGACTGTGACCTGGGTCACAGTCACCATGGGAAAGGTGACTTGCCTTCTTTATGAACCAGCCCTGCAAGCTACCCTGACTTCCTGAAAAGGTGAAGATGCTGTCCTGGGGTGAGGAGAGAGGAAATGGGACAGAATGGCTAGTAACCCAGGGGGGTTGTGAGCACCACAGAGGCAATGTCTTTTAGCTACCACTGTAGCTGGAGCACTGGATCACATTAAGTATGAGTCTAACTGCGGGAGGCAACGGTACTTCTCTATGCTCTGATGGTCGGGGGCTGGGGGCTGTGAGAGGCCTATTCTGCTGTTTGCAGCCAGTCACTGATCAAATGTAGTAATATCTTTAAACTTTAGCTTTCTCCTCTGTGAAAAGCACAAACCCATTCTTGTTTATACAGGCTATGGTAAAGACTGAATAAGATCTATTGCTAATATTCGCCAAACTGCAGCACTGCAGCTCTGCAGTATTTAAGCCTACAGATCTCGACTCTCTCAATAAGCAGCTGTGTGGCTTTGGAGAACTCATCCAACCTCTCTGTGCCTGTTTCCTCACATCCTATAAGAATAGGACGCACCTCGTGAGGATTATTAGAATGTAGAGATTAAAGGGGTTAACATCTGTAAACAATTTCAAGCAGTGTTTGACACGTGGTAAGCACTGTGTAACTGCCAGTTCTTATTGCTGTTATGAAATTGGAATCTAAAACTTCTGAAAAGCATATGGCACCATAATCACGGAAATGTGGTTTATTTTCTGGTGACAAAAATAACCAGCGGGAATAACACGGCACGCTAGTGTCGTTCACTGGCAGACATTAGCTTCCACTCGTGTATGAACTTGCTAAGTTTCTGTGAACAGAAACGCAGAGGTTCTAATTTTTGTTTTTTTGTTTGCATAGAGTTCAACACAAGCTGTAATTTCCAGGCTGTGTAGCAAACTCTCAATTTCCCGGGCTAATTTCTCCAATGAGTGTTTCCTTTGCCGTCTTCTCACCTCTGCATTGTTCCTCCAGCGCACGGAAGGATTCTATGACGGCAGAAGTGTCTGTGGACTTGTGCAGTCACACCCTATAGCAGGCACACACAGGGGCCAGGCTGTTCTATGCATGAAACGCAACTTGAAAGGGCCACCTTTCTGGTGCCATGCTAGGTACAGGTCATACCTAGTAGATTAAAGGACATCACTTCCAAGAAGTGAATGGTAGCCAGGAAGATGGCCTTCGGAGTAACTTGGATCTGACCCCCACCCCAGCTCTCCGATCCCTGCTGCTAGGACCCGAACGTCCTTGGACACGCCACTTAATTTCTCTGACGTTCAGCTCTCTAATCTGAAATAAGAGGAAGAAGATAACAACTACTGCAGAGATTTCCTGGGAGGACTGAGTGGGAAACTGCCTGCCAAGCAGTCGGCTCGGTCAACGTTAACTTTGCTCTGTTCAAGCAGAGGGGGGCGGATACGAACTGGTAGCTACCGTCTATGTGGAAAATGAGACTATGAGAACACAGAGGAGACAGTGCTCAAGACGCAGAGAGGGGAATACTAACCTGCTGTTCTTGTCTAGTGTCTCTCCTAGCCATGGTCCAGGATCCTTGGTCCGGTAGATCTGCCTTACCTCAGGTGTACAAAACCCTGTGCTTACCAGGCCAAGTCCCAGATCTCATCACAGCTTACTGTCATCTTGATCAAGTGAGAAGGCCAAGGTTATCTCCCTCAACCCCACTGTTAATTCTCTCATTCACTCAACAACCTCCCCCAAAGTAGCCAAGAGATCTGCAGTGTTGGGTGGGGGAGTTGCCCACACAAGGGTCTCTACCTCTCCACAGCACTAGCAAGCAGTCCTTGTTTGAGCCTCAGAGGCACCTGAGATGGGCAGACTCCATCCCATCTAAGCGCCCAGCACCTGTGCTCCTGGCTTGTCTACAGGGGCTCTTGGCCCTCATTTTTATTCTGTTGGTGAGCTCAGCCATTCAGTAGCTCCTGTAAAGTGGGCCCTGCTGCATGATGTATCCCCCCCACACACACACACTCACACACACACATACACACACACAAAAAAAAAAACACACTCACACACACACACACTCACACACACACACACTCACACACACTCACACACACACACACACACACTCACACACACACACACACACACACACACACACACACACACTCACACACACACTCCAGCATCCTTTCACAAAGCTTCTGCAAAGACAACTTGCCAGTCATCGTCTGCTCTCACAGTTTTGGGTTGGTTTGGGTTGGATTTTTGAGATAGAGTTTGCTCCGCAGCCCGGTGTATTTGTCGCTTTTCCAAATACTGTGACAAAGCAACGTAAGGCAGGGGTTGCTCCGGCTTGATGACACAGTCCGTCCTGGTGGAAATGCTATGGTAATGGGAGTATGGGGCGGATGGTCACACGGCCACAGTGAGGAGGCAGAGAGAGGTGAACAGGGGTGCTCAGCTCTCTGTCTCCTTTATTTTTTTCAGTCCCCGGGCACAGCCCACATTCAGGCTGGGTCTTTCCTCTTCCAGTAAACCTCTCCGAGTAATCCTCAAAGACAGACCTGGAGACATGTTATGTTGGTGCAGTAAAGATAGCAATAACAATTAACCATCACACTCAAGCTGAACTGGAAATCACTATGTAACCCAGATCCACAATCCTCCTGCCTCTACCTCGCCACCACTGAGACTGCAGGAGTGAACCATCCCATTTGTCATTAGAGTTTCTTACTTTATGCACACAGGGACTCACACTCAACACCCTCTGATTTTCAATCTATGGGCTCATTCCTTCAAGAAAGTCTTCAATATGGCAGAGATTAGATATCTGCAACAGGCCCCAGCTGCCTGACACCCCATCTTCTCTTTGGCAGACCAAACATCTTCAGGTTCCTTCTGGTATTTCTCTTAGGATAGTGTTTTTTTTTTCAAAGCTACCCTGGTCAGGGAGAACACTGGGACGATGGTGGCTTCTCTGTGGTTTTGGTCCCAGAGAATATTTACATTTAGCCTCAAGAAGTGAGCCATATTGGGAGACTCTAACAAACGAGGTAGGCAGATGTGACATCACACCACAGGACCACCTTCTCTTTCTGCCTAGAGAAGAATTAAGACTTGCAAACAATACTGGGAGGAAAGTCTCATTTTCTTAAGTCTTCGGGAAGGTCTGCAAACGGTATGTGATTGTGTCGTCTCCACTATAGATGCTTAAAGGGATTGGTGGAGGAAACAAAAGGCTGGAGGAAAGGGCTGAGTCTCCTGTGTGAATGTGCAGCTTACGATGCAGCTCCAGGGGCTGAGACAAGTATTCATAATGCCACAGCTCTGGGCCTAAGGGCTAGCCACCAAGAAGATAGTTCTTCTGGATAACCTCACACCATTCCAAATCTGTTCTCTACTCCTTTCCTCCTGGAAGTCTACTCTTTACCCACCACTATCCCTATATCTAAAGGACTAAAGGCTCTGCACTGCCCGCTGGGCCTGGGTTTGCAGTGGCTATGTCTCCACACATAGCACCCAGCACCTCGCTCACAACTCCCACCTTCCCTGGTGAGGCTTCCCATAACCTCCTGCCCCACAGCCTCAAGGATTGGAATGATTCTATCAGGGGTCAGCTCTGATCCATCTCTCCACAACTCTGGACCAAGTTCATTCAGGACATTTTCTCTTGTGTTCCCATCCAAGCTGAGGAGGCCAACTGACAAATACGGGGAGTCTCTAGCTCAGAAATATTTCACCACATTTATGCTTGGCATCTCCATGGTTCTGAACCTTCCAGACAGTGGTCCAGATTCTCATGGCCCAGTCCTGCAAGCTAGAGGGTATCCAGAATCATATAGAGGAACCAAAAGACAGCAAGATGTCCTTGATCACCATTGTAGTGCTCTCAGACAGAGAGGAGCCAGACTGGGCAGCCATGTTTGTATGTGGCAAGCAAGCGCGCTGGGAAGTACTCCCTGTGGTGAAGCTGACCCTGCGGTATGAAAGGCAGGAGGGAGGGCACCTTAGACTTAGTAACTGCTTAGCAATTGTCACAAACCTTTGGAGAGGTATTTTATTGTCCCCAGCATACAGAGGAGAAAGTATGAAGGGAGCAGCTCCCCAAAGCCCCTGGCGCTTCCGCACCCCAAATATTTTTCTGTCCATTCTTATTGAACTTCTCCACCAAGGGACTAATGGGGGCGGGGGAGATTCTTTTGCAGCTGCAGACACAGTGCTGGGCCACATGGACACTATGAAACTTAAGAGCTGCTATACCTTCGTGTGTGCAAGCTAGGAGTGACAAATAGATAGACTTTTTTAGAAAGACCGAAAGCAAAACATACGGCCCTACTTATGTTAATGACACCTTTTTCTCTGAGAAGGTGCTATTTTGCCCTTTGGGCTGTTTTTGTTCATTTCTCCAGTGTGCCTCGTTTGGCTTCTTGGCTGTCCTTGGGCTGTTTCAGTCCCAGGCAGGGGCCACGGGTCCTATGAAGTCACCACCTTGCACCTGTGCTTGCGCCAGTGCCAAGGCCAGAGAAAGTCAGCCTTTCTGCTTCCTTTCGAAAGCCTGACAGTCACACCTTCTGTACTTCAAAGGCGCATGGTATGACCTCAGCAGGCTGACATAAATGGACACTCACAAGAAAGATTATTCATCTTGTGGCTTTTCCATACGGGACAGAAACAGCCATCAGCGAGCCTCTGCAGGGCTTAACAGTTTACAAAGCCATTTTCCATACATTAATTTAATTTCATTCTTAGAATGATTTATGGGATGGTAGTATTTTTCTTATTATTTTCTAGATGACAAATCTGACATTTAGAGAGGAAAAGTAATATGGCTGAAGTCACACTACCGGTAAAAGGCAGGGCTCCAACCTAAATTCAGGCCCTCTGCTCCGAGCCACTTGAATCTTCTTAACCCACAAAGCGAACCGTTTCAAACTGGTTGCAGTGTTTCTAGGCCTGAGAGAATTAATCTAAATATTGTGTGTACTGAATAAAAAATATATTATTGTCCTAGAAGGCTCTAGTCCTCCAGGATGTTTTTAAAGATGGATGAAGGCCTTTCTCTTGCCCCAGAGACTGGAGAACTTGCAGCAAGTCCCCGGGTATCATCTCCTGCACAACTCAAACAGCAAGATGTTTGGCTCAGTGCGGCAGCTGCAGCTGCAGGCTGCACTCCTCAGCATCTTGTCTTCAGGGTCTCCTGCCCTTTAGGAAATGCAGGGGCAGCCTTGAAATCCCTCCTTTCCCAAGGTAAGACCTAGAGGAGGTGGCATTGAGTGACCCCTACCGATGAAGTGCCCAGGCTATCCCATCCCCCTAGTGCCATCACACTCCAACTGCAGTACCACTATGTGCCTGAAACAGCCCAGAAACCTAACTCAGCAGAAGGTTGCCATGCAAACTATACACACCAAGTATTCAGCAAAATCCCCAGCACATGGTTAGCACTCCACCATAAAATTAATGTCTTCATGAGGCTTCCAGTTAGAAGTGCAGGGCTGGGTCTGGCAGAAGCCACACAGTATTTCAAAATGTGCAACAATCTATTCCTTATGAGAACTAAAACAAAACTGTACATCCAATGAACAACCGCCTGTGTGTAGGTTAGATAACGAGCATGAACAGAGAAAGTCCTGGAAAGACATAAACTGCCCCCAAATGATGAGAATACACAACATCTGAATAGTTTATAGTAAGTAGAGCTTGGGTTAATAACACATATGCACATGCATACTCATATGCTCAAACACATACCAGTCACATTTGCAATACCTCCATATAAATATATGCACAAACATATATTTATACATAGGCTCATGCATCACATACATGTACAATCATGCACACACAAGCATGTGCATAACATGTACACAGACACAAATACACACATACATATATGAACATTCATACAGCACACACGTGTCCCATAGAGATATGCTTATATACACACACAGACACACACATACAAACACACACATATGCACACACTCATACACACAAACTACTTCCCATAAAGAAAAGGTCAGGCTTCACTAACTAATGCTACTAAAAAATATTCAAGAACAACTAACATCAATAAATGAGAAACTCTTTCCATGCCTCCCCCGCCCCCAAAACAACCAGGGAGGACACATTTGAACTTATTCTATGAAACCATTATCCCTCTGATACCAAAGCTAAAGGCATCCCAAGAAAATGGCACATAAATAATTCTTATGAATATAAATACAAATTCCTTCAACAAAACACTGGCAAGCTAAATCCAACCACACATAAAAAGGAATATACACCAGGCTAAGTGGCCACTACCTCAGGAATACAAAGTTGGTTTAACAACCAATGAAAGAGTGTGGATTAATATGAAAGTCATATCATAATCTCCACAGACACACAAATCACTGACAAAATTGTGACAGCTTTTCATAATAAGGCATTTAAAAACCAAGGGAAGTCATTTCCACGGCAAAAGCTACGTGAAACAAAGCCCGAAACCCCACAGTTAACAGCACGTTTAATAGTAAAAGACTCAACGATTCAGCCTGGGATCGAGAACAACGAAATAAATATGTCTGTTCTGACTTCTACTCTCTGGAAGGTCTAACCACAGCAACCTGGTGGGGAAGATAGAACAAGGTTAGCCAGACTGTAGAGTGACCGGCACAATTGTGAGCACAACTGTCTCTGGTCATAAATGACATAGTTTTGTACACAGAAAGAACTGAGAAACCAGCCAATGAAATACAAGAAATTATTAGGAGTGAAGAACATACCCAACCACCTCATAAGATAGAAGTCAACATGGAAAACTGAAGTGTGTTTCTGTGTACTAGTGATGAACTCGGTGGAATGAAACTCACAATAGAAATCACATCATACATGATAAATTTAATAACAAAAGGTTTGTTTGTTTATTTATTTATTTATTTATTTAGTACTTGGGTTTGAATCCAGAAACCTGTTTATGCTAGGTCAGTGCCCTTCTACTGCCCCTGAAGACAAGAAAAAAAATCACCAACATAAGAAAGAATAACTAAATGTGTGGATAAACACTTCTGGCCTAGAAGGATCAGCATGGCTCAATCTGTGAGTTAATTCAATCCCAACTGAAATCCCAGCTGCCTTTGCCCTTGAAGTCAGCAAGCTGAATCTTAAAATTCATGTGGCTAAGCAAAGGTACAATAGACAAAACAAGCTTTAAAAAGAACAGAGTTGAGGAATTCACCGGTTCTTATTTCAAAATATGGTTCTTCTTTTTTTTTTTTAACCAGCTCATCAGGATAAAGGAATGTAGACAGACCTGTTGGGATAGCGTTGAGAGTTCAGAAGCAAGCCTTTTCGGTTATCATCAATTGATGTTCAGGAAGGGCGTCAGGGTCACTTAAAGGAGATATTTCTAACACTTTGAAAAATTATATAGCCATATATGTAAAATAATACAGTGGACCTCTACTTCACACCTATGCACACTCAAAAAAATTAATTTAGGTCAGTTGTGGGACCAAATGGAAGAAGTGACGCTGTAAAAGTCACAGATGAAATTGTGACATAAATCTCTGTGACCTCAAATTGGGCAATAAATTCTCATGACACCAAAAGTCCCAGCAATGAAAGTAACATGGCTAGCCCATGGCTGGGGAGATCTGAGGGCCAAAGAGCCCACCTACTGGATACATAGTCAACAAATGGATACATAGTCAACAAATGGATACATAGTCAAAATGCTGTTTTAATGTTTCTGATTGTACCCATAGATTGTGCTGCTTCCAAGTTGGCCAGCAAAGCCTCTTTTTGCAGTGAATAGTGCTTAAGTCAGAGACTCATGACAGGCCAAAGTGTTGAGAATAAATGACTATACGTGCTTATTGTTAATGGGTCATCTAGACCAACGTCCCTCTACCCAAGGCTCAGGGAACATCACAGAAGAGTGGGTGGAAAGGATGTAAGTAAGAAAAGATGAGGAGGAAAACTATGGAATGCTGCTCTCGCATGCAAGAACATGGCTGAAGATCTCTCATCATCTCACCACAGCTGTGGTTACTGATCAAAACCTGAAAAAAATCAAGGCAGTTAAACATCCAGCATGGATGGGGAGGGCTCCGGAGAGCCATCCTTAGCTGAGGACTTTGGGCCAGGGATGGCTGCTGAAGGAAAAATCACTTTTCTTTACTGATATAAACACTGGTAGGCTGCCCGTATTCCAGTGGCTGGCACCATATATTTGCATATGGCAACACGAATTGAACTCAGTGGTAGGCTATTTAATTATAATGATAATGATAATCATCATAATAATAAATAATAATAATTATAATAAAAGGACATGAAACCAGGAGGATTTTAAGTTGATGAATCCTGTGAGGAATATGAGGGATGTACTGGGGCTTGAAAATCAAAGTAAATTGTAAACATTTATAACATTTTCAAAGAATAAATAAGATGTATATTTAAAAAATTGGGAATATTTTAAAGCTTTTGTGCTTTGAATAACACCACCAAGAAATTAAAAATCAACTCACAAACTAAGAAAAAATTCAAAGTATATATGATAAGGCTCTAGTATCCAGAATGAGTATAACAATTAATCCATATAAAAGGGGGACTAATTGTTTGAATAAACATTTCTGTAAAGAAGACAAGAAGCACATGATAGGTTGTCCAACATAATTAATCATTAAGGATATTCAAATTGAAAACCACTTCATATCCAGTACAAAGTTCAAAATCAAGGTATATAATACATGCTGGTGAAGATGCAGATGACTATAGGCATTAGACAGACTGTTGGTGAGATTATAAACTGTAGACAATGGTCTGGTACTTCTTATAACCATGTTACTACAAAACTACACATCTGACTTTCAGAATTATGTCATCTAATACTATATATGTGTGTGTGTACATACATATATATACACACATACACATTCATATATACATACAAATGCACATACACTGTACATAAATTAAATCACTATTATATAATATATAATGTATACACACACACACACACACACACACACACACACACACACATTTCCAGCAAATAGTAAGGACTCTTTAAAGTGCTCCCAGCCCAGAAACTGCTAGCTTGTACACAGATATTCATGGCATCCTTGTTCATAATGATGAAAGGAGGAGACAACCTGAATGTCTACCACCCAATCCGTGCATAAACACAATGTATTCCTAAATGAAATCCTAGAGCCGTGTTGATGCATGCTACAACATAGAGAAGTTGTGGAAAGTGTGACGAGTGACTGGTTGAAGGCGTAAAAGGCCACGTGTGTGTGACCTTATGAAATGTCCAGAACTAGAAAACCAACAGGACAAAAAAAAAAACAAAACAAAACAAAACATGGAAGTTTTCCACGTATGGGGGAGGGAAATACACAGTGGTTACTGATGACACAAAAGGAATTTTTATTTTTTTTTCACTACTGTAACCAAAAGCTATGACAAAAGCAATTTCAGGAAGTGTCTTAGTCAGGGTTTCCATTTCTGTGATGAAACGCTATGACCAAAGCAAGTTGGTGAGGAAAGGGTTTCTTCGGCGTATACTTCCATACCACTGTTCACTTCAGAAGGAAGTCAGGACAGGAACTCAAAACAAGGCAAGAACCCAGCAATAGGAGCTGGTGTAGAAGCCATGGAGGGGTCTTACTGTCTTGCCCAGCCTGCTTTCTTATGAAACTATCAACCCAGTGGTGGGTGCCAGGGGTGGCCCTGACCACAATCAGGTGGGCCCTCCCCTCTCAGTCACAAATTAAGAAAATGTCTTACAGGTTTCCTGCAGCATTTTCTCAAGTGAGACTGTCTCCTTCCAGAGGACTACCGCTTGTGTCAAGTTGACATAAAACTACCAGCACAGGAAGGAAGGGCTCACAGTGTTGAGTTTTTGGTCGGCGCACAGTTTTAAGGGATAAAGTCTCTTGTGGCGGCAGAGGCATAGCAGCGGGCCTGTGTGGTGTACGACCACAGTGTGGTCATGGTGAGGAAGCAGACAGATGAATCCTGAGCTCAGTGCACATTTTCCTTTCCCATCTAGGACTCCATCACGGGAGACGCTATCACCTACATTCAGGTCGAGTCTCTCCTCTCCAGGTAAACTGTTCTAGAAACAGGTTAATAGACGCATATAGAGCTGTGTTTCTATGGTGATTCTAAATCTAGTCAAGTTATTAGTGAAGAGTAACCATCGTGATACAACCTCCTCAACTCAACATCAAAATACATCATGACATTCCATCCCTGACCCCTAAATTTTATCCTAATAATACTAGATGCATTTAGTATGTCTCCACATCTAAAATCCCCATAGCCTTTAACGGTCCCCATACTGTCTTCTGAGAGCCAAGGCAATCTATTCACTGTGAAATTTCTATAAGATAAAAACAAAGTTGTATGCTTTCATAATTCCAAAAGGAAAGGATAGAAAGGTATCAAGAAAAGACAGGACCAAACCCCAACCATAACAAACACCACACCCTGTACCTCCTCTGGAGCTCTCGACAGAATCATCAAAAGCTCCAGCAACCTTGGATATCACCACCTCTCCAGCTCTGCCTCTTCCAGCACTTGCAGCCTCTCTCTTGAGTGGACAACACTCCTCAATGGTGGTCCGATGGTCCTAGTGGCTCTCAAATCATGGAGTCTATTACCACCTCGGCTTCTGCTTTACTTCACGCAATAGATCCTCGGCTCTTCTTATGGATGAAGGGATCATTCTAAGCATTGTTTTGTTTCAACAGTTTGCGGATGCTTTAACGCTCTACATCCACAACACCCTCACTGGTGCATCTCTACATGTGGTACTGGGCAACACTGGCAAGATCTCCAACTACCCGGAGACGTATCCCGGCTCTCCTGGGCCACATTTCAGCAGTCTCTATGTGTCCAAGGATAAACTGAAAAAGCACCCTCCTAGGTGGTTGTTTTAAAGCAGGGAACCCCTTCAGCCAATGGCGTTGTGTGCTCAGATTCTCTCATTTTAGATGGGTCTGTAGTGTCACGGGTTGGAACTTTTCATGGCTGGGGTCTTGCCCGCCCAGACACCTTTCTATTGTGTCAGTGAAGAACACTGGGCCTCCCCTTAATAATTCTAATTTCTCGAACAACCACAACCACTCTCTCCATGGCTTTGTCTGAACTTTAAACCTGTGAGTCTTCCTTTCCTCCCCCAACTGCACACTTTGTAATTTCTACGCCATGAATTACCCACTTCCTTTTTTCTCGATGTAGACCTGGCTAGTAACTGTGAGAAGTAACTGTACCACTGCCGGACTGCTGCTTATTTTAAAATTTCCTCCATCAAACAAGCTAATCTATCACTCTTAAGAATATCATCCTTACTCAGCTTCTCAAGACAAGGGCATAATACAGCCAGATTCTTTGCTAGAGTATGACAAAAATAGTTTCTAGCCAAGTTCCCAATAGATGACTTGTTCTCTCTAAAACTTTCTGTGCCGGGTTTCCATTGTCTGCACCTCCCTTAGCATTCTGCTCTTCCAGATCCCCACCAGAATGCTCATTATGCTCTGCTTACAGCATCCTAGGGCCTCTCTATCCCATAATTCCAAACACCTCTATATTCCTGCAAAGCAAAGGTGTAAGAACCATGTGGTCAGGATTATCACACCAAACACCACTCCATGGTGCTAACTTACTGCACGATTAATGTTTCTCTTTGCTATGACAAAATACTCGAAAGAAAGGATCATTTTGGATTACAGTTCAAGGATACAGTCTATCATGGCAGGGAAGGGTGTGGCCATCAGAACAAGAGGCAGCTTTTCACAATGTGTCTGTACTTTCTCCTTTTTATTCTGTCCGTGACCTAGCCTGGGGGATGTTACTGACCACATTCAGAGTGAATTTTCTGTTCTCAATAGAAACTTTCTGGAAAAATATCTCAGTCCTATAGAGTTGTATTTTGATGATAACCTAAATGCAGTCAAGTTGACAAAAAGATTAATCATCACATAAAATTAAGATAGTATTGTTGGTTGTATAGTGATATAACACTGGGATACATCCTCCATAGGGAGGAATTTATAGTGTGTCAATTATATCTCACAAAAACTTATATCAGTGTCTACATAGAACAGAAAGTCACATAAGTGGGTTCATTGCATTATACCCAGTCACTCTGTCTCACAGATGACAACAGATTTACCAGTCGATGTTTTTTTCTATAAATTCTACAATGTTCTTTCTAGGCAGTTTCTACAGGTATAACCTCCTCCAATACAAAACTCAGGACACATTTTAACATGAGTTTTCTGGATTTTTATTAACCTACATTAAAAGTCATATCAAGCCATATCAAGTAAGCTGCTCACCAACCATCTGCTTAGAAAATGTTACAATGATATAAAATTGAAGTTGTCAAGAAAAAAAAAACTCCTCCAGGCATAGCCTCACATATATCAAGCATTGATTCATATCATACAAACATATTTCGTTACACAAAAGACACACCCAAGTTTCTAGACACCAGCCATGAGGAGCTGATGGAAAATTATGACTACCCACACACTTTTATGCAGGAAAAGATTTCTCATCTGCTTTCTATTTTACATTTGATGTCAATAATTGAACAAAAACAAACCACCCTCAAAAACACTCAGGGTGGAAGACTTGCTTTCTCAGCGGACGACTCGCTTACCTGGCACAGTGCAAACATTTATTGAACGCACAGGTACATCTTTCTCTGACAAAGCCTTTTCTCCTGCCTTTGGAAATGTCTTCCTAGGATAAGAGCTGTGCAGAAGCCTCTTACAGAGCCTACTTCTGTGTGGTATACTTTCCTGGTCAGTCTCCACATCCTTTCTCCTTTTCTCCTCCTCACACCCCTCTTTCTCCTCCCTCCCTGGTGTGAAGAGCCCTCTCAATGCCATTTCTGCGCAGTCTGCCCCTCTGCCCCTCTCTCCTCATATCTAGCACTCATGTAATTAAGCTCCTAGGCCAAGCTCAAGCTAGGAATAACCAACATTTTTTGCATCACTTCCTGTGTGAACTGGATTTCCTCACATCTCAGCGGACCCCTACTAGCTTATTATTTTTATTTATTATTTAGTTTATTATTGTTTATGTGATTATCACTTATTATTCTTAGTTTATAACATAAGAATTTAGGAGACAGGTAGATAAGGACCCTGCAGGAAGTCCACTAAGCCTCTTGCCACAGCTGTATGTCTGAAGGTGCCACTTTCCCACTAACCTTCGCTGCAGCTGTCCCATGATAACCGGGTGACATTTGCACGTAAGGAATTCTGGAAATAGATACTTTATAAATGCATGCTATCAAGTTTGTGAGAAGAAATGCCTCTACTCTAGAGTCCCACGGAGGCCAGAGCCCGCTCTTAAACGTGCTGGAAGCTGGCCGTGCGACACCCTTCTGCTTGCCAAGGCTCTGCTGCTGCTGCTCCCTGAGCCCTCCAGTCGTATTTACTGCCCATCCTTGTGTCTCTCAGAAATAATCTTTGCTAGCACTATCTTGATAGTGGATGCTCTGCCTACAAATGACTTAGGAGCCCCTGTGGCCTCCTATAGGTCTTGGGTCTCCCCACACCCCATGGAATCCTTAGAAGGCACAGTCTGATCTCATTAGAATTACAGCTCCACATGGCTCTAGAGTAGGAATGCCGGGCTACCTTGTTATACGATGTACGCACACGTCACCTCTTGGTATGTCAGATCCTTCCTTGGTGAATTAGAAGAAATCCTAGCATGATGTGCAACCTATTGAGTTTCTAGGATGTTAAAAATAAGTAATAAAATGAGATGTGCCATGCACATAGACATCTCTAGATAAATACTTCCCAATTCACCCTCCCTCCTTCTTCACCTATACCTCTGGGATTCCTATAAATCTTTGCTTTCTTCTCATAAACTTAATTATATGCATTTATGAAATATCCAATTCTAGAATGACGGGACAGCAGTGACAGAAAGTGGAGCTTTAGGAAAGGCATTAGCTCCAAAGTCTTAATGGTGCACTTAATGAGTCTTCCCCAGCCACATTGTCCACATCTGTAAAATGGGAGCAATGGTATAGACCTTGTGACACTGCCCAGAAGGTTGCTAGACAGAGTCTGTCTGAAGCAAGTGTCCGGTGCCTGGAGCCCACTATGCAGGCTGGACCACAAGCCCGTTCACTGCTTTCATTGACACACAGTCAGGTGGTGTTCTCAGCAGCAAGTGGTGTCCAGTCCACTCATAAGTATGACTCGGTGCCCTCTACTAAAGAAAGAAGGGCAGGGGAAGGGAGAGTATAGAAAGAGAATTTAAAATAATCCTTTAAGATAATATTCCAGAACCTAAAATCACCCCCATGGCCCCTGAGACCTGAGGGGGGCTCAGTATTGTGTGGCTCTGACCAACAGCAGCTTCCTTTTGTCAAGGGAATCTCTGCGATAGGGAAAGGCCCCTTGGCTCCAGACAGTCAGCACGCACATGTGAGTTCTGACTGATACAAGGGAATGCTAGTGAACTGGACAAAAGGAAGGAGGGGTGGGGTGTGCAGAGGCCCACTGCCAGCTCCGAAGCTCTACTCCCTCCCTGAGAACGTGACCGCCACGAGGCACTCGTGTTGATTTTTCCCAGAGGACGAGAAGGAAGGCCAGTTCCATGGGGGCGTTAATGCGGAGGGGTGTGGGCAGTGCGATGAAGACTCCTGTGGCTACATTCTTTCTTGGCAGGCAGAGTGATAGGGTGTGGGTGTCCTGTCATCAGATCTGCACGACATTAGCCCAACCCATTACATCAGCAGGAATCACATCCCTCAGGGAGGAGTGAAGGCCAGGGCAGCAGGGCCAGCTCATCCCACAGCAAGGCATTACAAGCTGTTGCCTCTCCCCTGCCCTGTTCTTTCTGAACTCCATGGGAATTGCCACTCCCAAGGCCCACCACATCTCAGGCACCACCTGGGTGTTTAATTTATGTTCAAATATTTAATTCCCCCAATATCCCTTCCAAGAATGCAATCACATCCATATTTTATTAGTGACTTCAGTTGGGCTCAGGGAGGTGAAGTCATTGGCCATGATCATCACATAATCAGTGTTTGGCAGAGCTGGGATCCAAGCCCAGACCCATCTTAAGCTATAGCCCCTGTTTTGTTTGATGGGACTCCATATTCTCTCAAAGGCCCCTTTTGACACAGCCTTTTCTAGCATGCCTATTTTGGAATGCTATGATGTTGGTGATAAGCCTCTTTTGAGTTATTATTCTGTGAACTTAAATCCACCTTGATATAGGTTATGTTGTTTAGTTCCATTTCCAAAGCACTACCTGTCCATGTCACGTACACACCGCAGTCCCGGGAAGGAAGGCCCTGATTCCACCATCCATCTCTTAATATGCTCAGGAAACATACCAAGCCACCCTGGGAATCACAATGAAGTTATCAGACCCAACCAAGCCTACTGACATTTTTAATCAACATTCACACATGCCTGCATGCACCATTTCTCATTAATTTAGTCAGAAAATGTTGAATTAGGAAGCATGACATTACCAAGCATCTACTAGACATGAGAGATATAAAATAGACACTGTCTCAGGATTTCCCCACCACAGACCGAATCCTGGGGAGGATTGTAGAGCCCGGCCTTCGGTCTTTCTTGGTTCTTGATTCTAGATGTAATCGCTGGCTTGCTCCCATGTCACTATCACCAATCTTAGCCGCCATGATGGGACACTTGGCCGATACTAGTGCTGTGCCTTTGACCTTCCTAAGCTGTGGCAAAGAAACCTCATCTTCCTAAGTAGCCCAAGTCAGTGATTTCAGTACAGTAATGAAAGACTAACCAATGTACCTAGGCATAAGCCTGTGAGGAGAGACAGTAACACTAGGTATGGGCTGTCCACAGGCAAAATGGTACACACACACACAGAGAGAGAGAGAGAGACAGAGAGAGAGAGAGAGAGAGAGAGAGAGAGAGAGAGAGAGAGAGATTTAAAGGTAACTTGTTTAGTACGTCCATGCTGACAGCATATAATACTCACAGGGCAATTTCTTCCTCTTCCTCTTCCTCTTCCTCTTCCTCTTCCTCTTCCTCTTCCTCCTCCTCCCTCCTCCTCTTCCTCCTCCTCCTCCTTCTCCTTCAACTTCAACTTAACTAAGACCTCTACAAAGGCTTCAGAACAACATCATGGAGAGACTTATTACATTTCCAAAAGCTCTTAAAAGCTGGCCTTTGGCTGGGGCCTAGTGCCCCTTTACTAAGCAGTCTATCACAATGAAGGCCCCTGACTAGGGACCATTGCCCTGTGGCTGACAGTAACCAATCTGTAACAGCAGAGGCCCATGGCCAACCTCACAAGATTTGTTTTTCAGGAGCAAAAGAAACAAACTGGAAGGCAAGTCTCCATAGATGGAACATTCACAACCAGCCAATGCCCGCTGGATATTTTATGTGCCCTGAGTGTAAAGGTGGTGAAATTGGATAAGCTCAAAGCCATAGATTTGTAACTTGCACTTATGTAAATATCTATGGATTCATTGAGGGATCGATTCTCTGCCTTTCTCTTTATTATGGGCTTCAGAGAGAACATTTTTTTTTCCTTCTCAAAATGAGGATATGGATTTCAGCTGTTGCTTAGAAAAATTAAGTCAGAAGCCTGCAAAAGAATAATCTAAAGTCCATTTGTGACTTCACTCTAACAGATAACACTGTATCTTCTTTCCCAACACCCTGTCAACTCTGGGTTACTAAGTTGTCCAGTTCAGTAACACTTTTTACATGGTGTGGGGTAGGGTGGGAGGCAGAGAGACAGAGAGACAGAGAGATAGAGAGACAGAGACAGAGAGACAGGGAAAAAAGGGAAGAGGGAGGGAGGGCGATATAAAAGGGGAAGGAGAGAGGGAGGGACAGAGGGAGATAAGAGGGAATGCATATACACTCAGTTCTCACCAAAGAATGAACTGCATATGCCCACCTCTGGTAACTGACAAGCTTTTTGCCCAGAGCTTCTTAGCCAGAGCTGACAATCTCTTTCCTGCTTCTGATTTCTAACCTGGCCACATGGCCCCCAGGCCATCTCCTAAAGCCCTGGTATACTCTTTCTTCTCCCTCTCAGTGTCCTCTTAAGCCTCAGACCCCCAAAGTCTGGTCTTCAAGACTCCTGATCTGGGCTACAAGAGCACTCGCGCTCTGATCCGTCTCTGACTTCCTCCATTGCAGGCGTGTGGATGCTGGGGCCTCCATCATCCACTGTCCAATGCTACCCTTTCAGCATTTAATTTACAAATGGCATTTCTCTAACCCTTGTCATCAGTGCTTTCTTCCTCCTGGGTTTATTGGAACCTTGTTATATCACTGTGTGCAAGGGAACAGTAAAGAAATTGCTGACAGGACTGCTACATGCTCTGGTTAGGGAGAAGGTTTTTATTGTGAATAAGAGAGAGAAAACAACCAGAGTCATCTGGAAGAGTCTAGAGATGAGAGGAAAGACAGCAGACCGGACATGGCTAGGGCTAGCTGTGAGAGAAGGGAAACTAGCAAGAGACAGAAAAGATGGTGAGAGGGGCAAGGGAACAAGAGGATATGGAGAGAGGAGAGGGGGTAGGGAGAAGAACAGGGACAGGGGGAGAGGGACAGGAAGAGGGAGAGAAAGACAGAGGGAGAACACTAGAGAACACCAGGTTATAAGGAGGGTGAGTAGCTGTGGGGAGGGAAGGGCCAGATGGAACATGAAATGTATAACAGGTACTTGTGCATAGGTACTCTCAGACCCTGGAGGCTAGCATGTGCTTTGATATGCAAAAACACATACGTGTCAGTAAAGAGCTGATATATAGGTCACTTCTGCTAAAGAGCCGATATATAGGTCACTTCTGCTAGAGGTGAGTCATCTGTTCACACTGAGTCCACAATCCAGAAGCCGATAGCAGTGAATGCAGTGCTTAACTGCCTTTCTTCTTTCTGTTCAGTCTGGACCCCCAGACCATAGAATGGTGGTACCCACATTTAGGGTAGGCCTTCCTATGTCATTCACCTAAACTAAAAAGCACCCACAGACAGCCTCATGGGTTTATTTTCATAATGATTTTTAAACCCCAGCAAGCTGACAGCCACAAAGGTATAACATCGCCATGAAGAATCTTCACTCCATTGGAGTCTGGTGCCCCACATCAATACCTGCCTTGCTCATAGACTAGTGTCATAGAAAGGTGGAGCCACAGATACACTAACCATGACATAAAAGCAGTTCATTTGTCCCAGGAAGAAGTACAGTTTGCACAGATACTGTGAGGTAACACTAAGGGACAATTTGGCACCCATTGGGGACAAGGAACCCTGGGAAAGAAAAACTCTGGGAGAAGAGACATGCTTCAGCAGTACGACACTGCTAGAGCCTCTGGAGATTACAATAAGTCCAAGATGATATACATGAATTATTCTAGGATCATTTTAACTATAGTTACCACAAGGGCTAAAGGGGCATCTACGAGAGAAGAGAAGCTCCTAGGACAGGAGCTATAGGACAGTCTCCCACACAGTGACCCACTTGGCCCAGACCCTCTTCCAACAAATCACTTATAAAAACCTTCTTCAGATGCTGAAAAAAGATAGCACCTTCAACAAATGGTACTGGTCAACCTGGGTGGCTGCATGGAGAAGAATACAAAAAGATCCAGACTTATCATACTGTACAAACCTCAGTACAAATGGATTAAAGAACTCAACATACTAAACCTGATAGACGGGAAGGTGGGGGATGGCCTTGAACTCATTGGTGCAGGAAAAGACTTTCTGAAGAGGACATCAATAGCAGAGGCATTGTGATCAACAAACCAAAAATGGGACCTCATGAATCGATAAAGCTTCAGCAGAGCAAGGGGCACTGTTGTTAGGACAAAGCAGGAGCTCACAGAATGGGAAAAGATTTTCACTGCCTAACTACTCAAAAGAGGACTAAAATCCAAAATATATTACATATAGAGAGAATTAAATATATAACTAAAAAAATCAAAAATAACACCAGATAGCAAAATTACCACAGTTAAAATCTGGAATACAGATATAAACAGAGAAATTCCAAAAAAGCAAACTCAAATTTCTGAAAAATACTTAAAGAAATGTTCAACATCTTTGGTTATCAGAAAAATGCAAATCAAAACATTTTTTTGCAATTCCATCTTAAATTTCGCAGAATGGCTAAGATCTACACAAGTGGCAGCTCATGCTGGAAGGATGTGATGTAAGAACATTCATCCATTGCTAGTGGGAGTGAAAACTCACATAAACCCTATGGAAAACAGTTATGCGGTTTCTCAGGAAGATGGCGATCGATGTGCCTCAAGACCCAGCCATATCGCTCTTGTGCGTATACCCAAAGGATACTTCGTCCTACCATAGAGACACTTGCTCAACCATGTTCATCGCGTTTCTATTCATAACAACAGATATTGGAAACAACTTGAATACCCCTCAACAAAAGAATATATAAAGAAATGTAAGACATTTACACAATGGAGTATTACTCAGCCATTTAAAAAAATCATGAAATTTGCAGGTAACTGTATGGAATTAGATAAAATCGTACCGAGTGAGGTAACCCAGACCCAGAAAGACAAATGTGTCCATGTATTCACTTATATGTGTCTATTAGCTGTAAAGTCAGTGACAGCCAAGCTACAATCTGTAGAGCCACAAAGGTTAGGTATAGAATAAGGGACTAGTGAGTAAAGATAGGTCTTGTGAGGAAAGGGAAATAGAAGAGACAGTTATGGACGGGTGAGGGAGCTGTAACAAGCACCAAGTTGGAGTAGGAGTGAAGAGGAAAAGTATGGAGGGATATGGAGAGACAGCTAAAACTGAGGGCCATGTGAGGGATAGCAAGGAGACCTAGGATAGTAGAAGCCTCCTTAAATAAGAAGACAACCTAAATGGAATAACCAAATTAGGGAGGAGACATAGTCCCCAGCTGGCCATCTCTTGTCACCAAATGAAGCTTCCAGTACCAGCATTGGGTTACATCTAATTGAGTTGTTGGCCAAAGGGATCCCATAGGAATCCCCAAACAACTGAGGCTGTTGCCAAGACTACAGGTTGCTTTCCACAAACTGACAGCAAGGCCCCATTGCTGAAGACTACATCTGCACAACTCATTGAACACGGGGAGGTTGAGCCTGTGGCTACATAGAGCTTTTGCCCATTTTGTTTTAGCATCTTTACTACAGAAAGGTACTTTTCACACTTCAAAAGAGAGATGTAAAAACCAAGCCAGCCACAAACCTCTTGATCTACAATGGTACCCTGCCTGTAAGGTATGATAATGCAATGGTGGGAGTAACCACAAGGTTTGACTTCAGTCCCATTCCATGAGACAGAACCCATTCCCAACACTGTGTGGGTGACCAATACCAGAGACAAAATAGTAGATGCCCCATGGACCTAGGGTAAAACCAAAAAAGAAAAAAAAAAGAAAAAAAACAAGAAAACAAGAAATAGTTGTGATAAAATAACTCTTAATGAATTCTGCTATACTCGTAGATCAACATCTTACTCAGCCATCGTCAGAGAAGCTTCTCCTGCAGCAGATGGGAACAGATACAGAGACCCACAGCCAGAGAGCGTGCAGAGAGACCTTGGAACACTCAGCCCTAAACGGGATGTCTGTATCAGGGCTTCCCTCAGGGCTCTAGGATCCTTGTGGAGGAAGAGACACAAAACACGTAGGAGCCAAAGGAGGACACCAGGAAACAGGGTCCTCTAACTCAATGTGATCAAAGCTCAAATGGACTCATAGACTGAAGCAGCATTTGCAGGGCCCGCATTAGTCTGCACCGGGTCCTTTGGCTTTACGTTTAGTGCTTTTATGGGACTTCTGAGGATGTGGGTAAGTAGGTCTCCAATTCTGGCGCCATCTCTTAGACCCTTTCTTCTCTGTTTGCTTTGTCCAATCTGACGTGTTAGTTTTTGTCTTATGTTATCCCTCAGAAGCCTATTGTTTTCTAATGAGAGGCAGAAAGGGAGTGGATCTGGATGGAAGGGGATATGGGGAGGAACTGAGAGGAAAGAGAAGGAGTAGAACTATAATCAGGAAATATTATGTAAGAAAAACTCTACTTTCAATAAAAGGAAAATATAAATCCTCTCTGCTATACAAAGCAAAGATGGTAGCATTTTAATGCCTAGAATTTATAGGGTTTAGTACTAAACCGTTGTATTTTCAGATGTTTGCTGGCAGTCTTGAGGTGTATAAACTCCGACACAGGGACCGCTGCACTGCGCTGATTTCTTCACTTGCCCTCGCCCGCTCTGCCCGCTCTGCCCTCTCTGTCCGGGTCTCTGTTTCAGGCTGAGCATTGTAGACTGCATCCTCCAGGCCCCTTTGTCCTCTCCTGTTCAGCCAGGGATAAGCAGTGGCAAGAGGTGAAAGGCTGTGAGGGAGAAGAGTCTGGCAGTCACTTCCTATCCCTCTCCATCCCCTCTTCCATCCTAAGGGCCCATGGAAATGTGGGCCCGTCCACCTTGCTCCTGCAGGAATCGGGAATGAGAGCTTCCTGCTTCTGGAATTCCCCGTCCTTGGCTGGTTCCACAACCCTGCCTCCACTTTCCTTCAAGCCTTTGGGTTAAACTCTTGTATTGTGTTATCTTCCTTTAGGATACTGACTGATTTAAACATAGTTTAAACATAATCTCATGGTATCCGCAGAGGGCTGGTTGAGCCCAGAATGCACCATAGATGCCAGTCTGTGGACATTTGAGTGCCTTATATAATATATGGCAGAGTGTTTTCATGTAACTACACACACCCTCATATACTTTAAATGGCATTTAAGTTGTTGTTATATACCACCATTTGGGGGCAGAATAACAAGAAGAAAGTTGTGCAGCTGTGGTTATTTTCTCAAGTACTTTCAATCTATGGTTGGTTGAGTCCGCAAGTATGAGATCTGTGGCTTTACAGGGCCAACTAAACATATAATTCCATCTGAGGCGTATCATGTGTCTTATAATGGTGTGTCTGGAGAGACCTAACTTTAGACCTATAGAGTCTAACACCCACAATGGGATCACTAGTCTAAGATGAGCTGAAGGGGTTGCTATGGATACCACAGATGATGTGGGAAGGCTGAGTACCAGGCTGGGACTGGATTTTCTTGCCATGAGGAACTGACAAATCTAATAGAAGAATCATACAGCAGAAGCACATTCATGCCATTTTGTATGACCATAACAGACATATGTCATATATACATGCACTTTAAAATACATTATCCTTTGGGAAAACTCAGTGGAACTTATTCAACAATGTTCATATTGCCTGATATCTCTGAGCTGTCCATCAGCAACCACACAGAAAACAAACACATACTACCTTTAATTGTCCCAGACTCCAAAGTGGAAAGACCATGTTAGTAATATGTTCTAGACCAGTGGTTCTCAACCTTCTTAACAGTATTATAGTTGCTCATGTTGTGATGACTCTCAACCATAAAATGATTTTGTTTCTACTTCATAGCTTTAAATTTGCTTTTGTTATGAATCATAACATAAATATCTGTGTTTTCTGGTGATCTTAGATGACCCCTGTAAAAGGGTTATTCGTTCTCCAGGTTGAGAACTACTGCTATAGGGTATAGTGCTCACCTAATAATCATCCTGTGGAACTGCCACATTTCCCTACACATAAACTCTAAGCAAACTGGTCTTACTGACACTGGGCACACACAATAGCATCTGCACATGCATGTGTACACACAACTCACACCATGAAACTTCTAGCTGTCATCAGAGCTAACTATTTTTAAGTTATACTCCCCCAAACCACATCCATTCAGGACTGATTTTTCCAGTATAAAAAGAAGCACGTGCACACACACACACACACACACACACACACACACACAATTTGGCAAAAAGACAGAATAGTATCCAGAATAGTGGCCAGAATCCAGATCAACTGTGAAATACTGGAACAGCCTTCCCTGTTTATACCCAAACCACAGAGAGACTTAGAGAAAGCCATACAGCGGGTGTAAGTCTGGGGCTGTAAATGTCAGATGCCACAACATAGAACAGCCACTTTCCGCCGAAGCCTTTATTTATAACAATCACACAAGGGAAAGGAGGTGTGGGCTGCAGCCCTCCAGTCTAGCTTTCTAGTGCTTTGAGAAAACCCTGGCCAAAAACATCTTTGTTTTTGATGTTTTTCATTTACTCAGAAAAAAGAGTTTATTCACCTTATACGTCCACACCACGGTCCACCATGGAGGAAAACCCCCGGCAGGAGCTCAAGCAGGAGCAGAAACTGAAGCAGGGTCCATGGGAGAAGGGTGTTTGCTGGCTCACTGATGACTTATGTTCTACCACCTCTCTTATATAATTCAAGGCAATGTTCCCAGGAGTGGTGCCACCCACAGCAGGCTAGGACCTTCAGCAATCCTGAAAATGCTCCACAGACGTGCCCACAGGCCAATCTGCTGTTCCTCTTTCCCAGGAATCTCTGGTTTGTATACTGATGACAAAACTAACCAGCACACTCCTGTCCTAAGTTTACCTTTGTTTTCCTTTATTCATTCACTTCACACACACACACACACACACACACACACACACACACTCCAGACCCCTAAAAGCTTTCATTAATTTTTTTTGTGTGTGTTGTTCATCTAGTTTATGTGTATGGGTGTTTTTCCTGCACGTGTGTCTGTGCACCACTTGAATGCAGTGCCCATAGACGTTACAAGAAGGTGTCAGATCCCATGAGACTAGAGACAGAAATTGTGAGGGGTTCTGTGGGTGCTGGGAATTGAACCTGGGTTCTTTGAAAAAGCAGCCAGGGCTTTTACCTGCTAAGACAACTCTCCATCCCTGTGAAGTGTTCTTGGCCACTTCCAGTGCTTGGCTATCCGTGGTACATCTGAGAAACAACAGTAACACTTTTGTCTGAAACAACTCTACAGGAAGAGCTTGGTTCCTCCTGGTTCACCTGGGTTCCTTACAGATCAATAGGTAAGCTGCCCCTGCCTAATGCAGTGGGGCCATGCTTCTGCCTTATTATGAGGTGAATCCAAACCTCCCACCACATTCTCTCTCTCTCTCTCTCTCTCTCTCTCTCTCTCTCTCTCTCTCTCACACACACACACACACACACACACACACACACACTTAAAAAGCAGTCAGTTGCAGAGAATTTAGTAATAACTCACTTTCTACATTCTGCCAAGAGTTAGACAGCCAAAGTTCCTCTTCTGTACTTTGTGTTTCTCTGTATTATTCCAGAGCCTCACGCTGACAATATGGAGTGTGCGAAGCTGGAAGCCTGGAGCCTCTCTCTGTGTAAGCAGACCATGCTCCTGCGGTGACCTATTATCTGGGTGAAATTATGGCTTGACATCAGCCATTTCTAAATCTATGCGGGGCATTTCCTAATTGCATATTTTCTCCAGCATGAAAAATTGCAAGCTAGGTAAATAATCTACTTTAGTACTGTTGCTTGATATACAACCCAAGCATCAGGACAGCAGATTAGAACAGTGGGTACCATACTTTGGGACTGAGATAATTTTAGGATTTTTCTATGTCTTCAGTGTTTGTTTCTAGCCAGGCATTATGTAAAGCTTGCAGACTCTGGTCCAAGCCAGCATGCCCATGGTCATTTTATGATCTTTGTCCAACAGAAAGCATCAGAATTATGATCCTCGGTCTCAAGCTTCAAACAAATAGTATCTATTATACTGACATTCTCCACGGTGAAGAGGAGATCCAAAGTGAACAAGATAAACAGATACAGATGGAAAAATTAAAACTCATCAGTAATGTCAACTGATTCTTCAAAGTAATTTCTCTCGCTGTTAGAGGAAATGTATATTTTCACACACACATTCCGAAGCAAACCCAACGATTAGATCTATTATTGAGTCAGCCCACTTCACAAACTATATGTTTTGAGTCTCACCATTCCTAAATCCAGGTAAACAACAGAATTTGACTCTGTACGACACAAAGGCTGGGAGGAAGATAAGAGAAAGGGAAAGGAAAGCCCACAGGAAATTATAACAGGAATCAAAGTTCCCGGCGTCAGGCAGACGACTCTAAGCAAGCAACAATGCTTCGTAAAAGCTAATCAGCTTTATTTTGCTGTTAGGGAAACTCTTTTAAGACGTTTCCCTCCCAAGTTATGACATTGTGATCCTAATACAATATTGGGCGAAGGACCAAAGAAAATGTACCTCGGCTTAAGGTATAAATGCTATGTATTGATTTCAAGCTGCCAAACTTAACAGAAGCCCAGAGGACATAGTTGCGGTTACAAACGAGAACGTTGGAGTAAATGTGCTGAGCAGTGAGCAGTTCTGGGAGTTCACGGAAGGTACGATGAGGGAGAGGTGAGCAGCTAAGTAAAGAGTTGAGTGAGGGATAGGAACGCCATCTTAAGCAGCATGCATTAAACTGATGGAGGCATGAGTCTACCAACTCTGTGTTGCTACAGCGAAAACTCTCCAAGACTGAGTACTTTATGAAGAAAAGCTTACTTAATCCGAGACTATCACAGTGAAGCTGGCATCTAGTAAAGCTCTCGTGGCAGATAGCTTAACGCTGTGACCTTGCATACAAGAGGGAGATCACGTGCCACGAGAGGCAAAAAGAGCCAGCTCACCTTGTAACTACGCCCTCTTCAGGCCACCCAGCCAATCCCGTGAGACCTAACCAACTTACGTCACAAGACTAGCATTTAGCCCTTCAAGAGACCAGACACAGCCTGAAAACGATCCCCTATCTTTCCCATGCCATTACACTGGAGAGAAGATCAATGCAAATTTCTGGTGGGGCAAAGCACATACACATCATAGGATGGGACGGAGAAAGGAAACGTTGGAAAGTGTAATCAATGGGGACAAAAGTAATGGAGGAGCATTGGCGGACAGCGGGGGCAGAGAGCAAGCGAAGCGGCGAGGCTGAGTCCCTGTCTTCCACTGCAGCCTTGACAGCTGGAAGCTTAGATGCACACACGCTACTTAGAGTTGAGCATGAGTGTCCAGGAGCACATCGGTTTAGAGAAGATCGTCCCCTCAGAGATGGCAGAGACATAATGTCACCTGAAGTGTCTAGGTGTCTGGCTTATGTTTCTCTCCTTCCACATCTAGACCAAAGTAGAGGGAGGGGACAAGGAGAAGAGGCTTGTCCTCCATGAAACAGGAAAATGCCATTCTTAAAAGGAAATGAAGTTGATAAGGATTAGGAGTTGGCTAAGAAGTCAGGGCCTCAATTCTTCCTTAGCCAAGGTCGGTGAGTAGTCACAGAATAGCAAAAGGCTGAAGAAGGAGTCACAAGGCCGGCCTTCCAGCCACAGCCCTGGTCCTCCTGGAGCAGCATAGCATCAGGAAGCCGCAGGACCCCTCCAGTCCCAGTGTCCCATGTGTGTAGAATGAAAAGACCAACTCGGATACCACCATGGCTCTTCTTAGGTTGGCTTCTCAGTTTTCCTCCCCGTGGCCCATCCAGGCCCCTTCCCAGACAGCTCAGCTTGTTGGTTCTTTGAGGGGGGGAGGGGGGAGAGGGAATAATCAGAAAAGCCACCTGAATAACTCAGCAGGTAAAAAGACTCACTTCAGAGTCTAGGGGTGTTCCCCATAAGAACAAAGTAAACAAAGTAAGGCTGAAACCCCAACTGGGAAAGCCTGAAACCCTGTAGCTACCCGCCCAGCATCTGTGGCTCTTGGTGGCATCTTCTGGGCTCCAACAGCCTTAGACCGTCCCATCCCTCCACTTTACCGTCCGCAGCACAGGTAGCAGCTCTTGGTCCCGTTTCACTCAATGCCTGCAGTTTTCCTCAATGCTGCGTCCCGCACTCTGGGCATCTAGGCAGCACCTTTACAACTTCAGACAAAAGAGCTCTCGGGGCCTCTTAACAAGGAATTCATCCTTGGCTAGCCTCAGCCATCTTTGCCTAGCCTCGGCCATCCTTGCCTAGCCGCAGCAGCTGTGGGGATTCTTGGCTAAAGTTCCCTTTAACAATAGCATTCTGTGTGGCTGCCACACCAGCACGGTGTGGAGGATACTTGTGAGTTCTACTAGCAGCTTGGGAGACAGTCTGCCTCTCTCCGGCCACAGCTCCTGGTCTCCGTGCACACTGGCAGCCAATCCCCTGCGGGGTTGTTTTTGAGAAGGGAACTGTCAGTGGGCCTCCTTGCTCTCCTTTCCCTGTGAAATGAATCTGCCTCTTCTGGTTCCTCAGCAGGTGAGGGCTTGCCCTGCGGGTACCTTACCTAGAGTCTCATGGCAGAGCGTGATTTCCTCTGAATGAAACAAATGTCCCGACTGTTACAGAGGCTTTGTCCACACCCCCTTCTAAGTCTGGAACTTAAAACTCACTCTGCTTTCCTTACCAAACTGGCCCCTCACTGTTCTGTCTCACTTTAGAGTCATAAGCAATCACCGTCGTACAGCCTGGATGCTAGCCTATCTTGAAATTTCTTCCCTCAGACATCTCACTCTAACACTTTTAAATTCAGCTACTCTCAAGTTTCCCCCTCATTATACTACTCTCCGTAACAAATACACATGCTTCATCTGCAAATTAAAATACTCGTACATCCTTTTCCTTGCTATTCTGCATAGTTTTCTTCTCAGCTTGCTTTAAGCTCTCATTATAAACCTCGGAAAATGCGGCCAGCATCCCCCATGCCACAACTTAGATGTTACGCTGTCGTGAAATTGCCTCTGCTGTACAGCCTAATCCATGACTGTCGAGTTCAGTCTCACCCAGTGTCTCTCAGGACATGGCAGACTACAGCCAGACTCTTTGACAGAATGTAACCCAAGTGGCCTCTACCCAGTTCCTAGTAGAGTCCTTTTTCCCTTCTGAAACCTTGTGAGCACAGTCTTTACTCAATGCCTTTCTATCGACATCCCGGTCGGCCACACCCAGCCATGAGAATAGCCTGGTAAACTCTAATCACATCATTCTTGGCCTCTGTGTGCCACAGTTACAAACTGGTCCCCGTTCATCTGGCAAAGTAGCTCCAAAAGTTCCATCATGGTAAGACCCCTGCTCCTATTGCCAGAATCTGCATTAGCTACTTTCCTTTCTCAGGTAATCCTCTCTAGAAATGCTTTCTTAGCTAAAGGCGTGCATGCTGCACCTGTGTTTCTTAACTCAGTCTAGTGGACAACTGAAATCACTGATCTTAAAAGGGCTTATTTAAGAACTAATACCAGGATCACTAAAAGAGTTGATTCAAATGCCTCCCCTTCCAGATTTATAGCAACCAAGACAATAGACATAAATGAAGGGAACCATCAAAGTTAAATTCCTTCTACAAAACACTGTCTTCATTTCCTAGATCAAGCTTATACCGGTTAGCTGTTTGTTTGTTTGTGTTTGTTTGTTTGAATTTGGCATAAGCCAGGATCATCAGGGAAGAGGGAACCTGAACTGAGAAAAAAATGCTTCCATCAGATTGGCCCAGAGGCCTGTCTGTAGGGACATTTTCTTTATTAATGATGGATGTGGGAGGACCCACCCACTGTGGGTGGTACCATCTCTGGCCAGGGTATCCATACTTGTTTAAGCGAGCAGGTTGAGGCCAGCCAGGAGGGCCAGCCAGTAAGCTGTGTTCCTTCACATGGTTCCTGCCTCTGCTCCCACTTGAGTCCTGCCTAATTTTACTCAATGATGGACTAAAACCAGGAAAATAAATAACAAATAAACCTCTTTGCTTCCCAAGATGCTTTGGACATGGTGTTTACCACAGCAACAAAACACAAACTGTGACAAACCCTAACAAAAAAGTACCACTGTGACCTATCAGAGTTAGCACATCCAGAGAAGGGCTGAGGAAGATAGAGTTACTACAGCAGCTGGACGGCTGCTGCTTATCATATTAAAATAACAAAATTCCAACCCCCTCAGTAGAAACTCAGCTCCTTGGAATCTCAAGTCCTTGACACAATAAAACGGTGGTGTTTGCACGGATGTCCACGTATCTGTCTGTTGTCCCAGGACTGCTCATGATGTAGGCATGCACACTGTAAGTGCATCACACGTTACTATTGTTTACAAAATAACAAGAAAACTGTTGCTCCTGTTCTATATGCACACGTGCATATGTTCTTTTCCCAAAACACGCCTGACTGTGTTTACCAGCACTGTGCCATGAGCGCAGTATTTCTAACATCCAGGTGGCACCTTCTGAGCCATGCCTAGGCTGCAGGGAGCACACTCTTTGTTTCTCCAAGGACTCTGGGATGCCCATGTTGTCCCAAGCTTCGCTTTCCAGGTAGGAGTTTAGTAACCATTTCAAGGCCTAGCAAGGGACAGAGCCAAGGTCTGAGCCCAGGAGGAAGCATCTGCCTGTCCTGTGGCCCTGCCCGTCAGGTGCTCATGGCTCAGGGAAATACAAACAAACAAACAGCATGCGACTTGGACACACTCTATCTGGCATACAGACGGGCACTGAGCAGTTCACCTCTAACTGCACGGTGTGAGGCGGGAAGATGATTGCTATCGCATAAAGAATCTGCTTCAAAGATGTCACCCAACTGATGCAGCGCAAAGCCAAGACCGAAACTCCAAACGGCTGGGTGCTCTCGTGCGTCTGCTCTCAAAGAGGAGGCCAGGGAAGTCTTCACACCCTCGGGTAGGAAGAACATTTGGTTCGTATTTTCACTGGTGTCATATTTTGGAAGCTGCCGGCAGCCACAGCACCCTGCCAACTTAGCCCCAAATGCTCCAGTTTTTGTGCAGCGTAGTGGAGCTGGGGATGGGGGCGGGGAGGGCAGGGGAGGGGAAACTCCTGAAACAAACAGACCAACTGAATACAAGGAGAATTTCAGTCCACACTGCACTCAGCAAAAGAACCAGACAGTGAAGGGAAGATGCCTGCCCCACAGGTTCTTTTGGAGTGTCTGCCTGTGGTGTGATTTTATTCGGCACACCCCAGGAAAGGCATCCAGTCTGTCCCAAGGGGTCCTACTAGAGACCAGGAACAAGTCTAAGGGACAACAGGAGCACAGCTTTACAGGTTGCCGCCAGCTGCCCTGCCGGATTTCCGGTTTCTTTTGTTTGCTAGTGCTGCTTCAGCACTGCCACCAACAGGCTTGGGGCCTGCAAGCAAGCAGCGCCCCTCCCAGTCCTCTCTCAAGTACCTTGTGCAAGGATTTCGGATCCGGGGTTCCACTGTCACTCTTAAGCAAAACCATATTCTTATTTTTATTATCATCTTTCTCTGCGAGACTTCACTGTGAAGGGGCAAAAAGAAATGTCCTCATTCTCCAGTCTAGTTGGTGAGCAGCTAGGAAGAGCCTGACCGAAGACAAATGCTCCAGAACAATCCAAGAACCGTCTGATCTACCAGAGGCCACTCTTGAAGGAATTTCTGCAACTTCCGTGTGTGGCGTGGAAGACTGGGAAGATACGTCCTTTGACACCCGCTACAGGAGAAGAAGACACTGGCCACTTTGGTAATTTAGGGCAGGAGAGTTCTCTCTCGAAGTCCTTCCTTTAAATTCTTTGGCAATTAGATTTTTCTCTGGCACCAGGAGCAGATGCAATGAGCTCAGGAAACACAGCTGACGGCTTCAGGTTCTTTGCCGGTAGAGGCGAAGGCCAGCAAGAATTTCTTTTCTCACTGTGCTACCCCAGGCACAAAGTGGCAGAGCGAACGTCATCAGGCCGTGCATCTTGCCTCCTTTGTTTTTGTTTGTTTGTTTGTTTGTTTTTTAAAGACAGATTCCCCTGAGATGGAGAAGGGCCAGCAGATGTCCCTTTCCAGACGGTGAGAGGGCCAGTGGCTGACCAGCCGTGCATCAATCTGTTTCCACCCTGCATTTGAGAAGCTGATCTACCTACCAACCATTTCCCTGAGCTTTCCTCCACTGTCCTTTCCCAGGAAAACTAGCCAAGTAGCCTCTTCAGATGGGCACCTGTTGAAAGAAGGAGAGAGACCACAGGCAGGAGGCCACCGCCATCTTGGGAATTCGGATTCCTGCCAATGCTAGTAGACTGGTTCCCTCTCCGAATTCTAACTTCACAATCACTGAATATGTCATAGCAAGTTGAATGCATCCCAGGGCAAGGGGAGTCCCCGAGGCTAGTGGGACACTACCAAAATCTTTATCCTATCACTTATTGGTACTATTGTGGAAACATAAAAAGTATAAGTTAACAAGTGAGAAGACAACAGAGGAAAAAAACCCATCTGGATTCTGTACAGACCTCAAGTGCTACAGAGCCGATCTCTGTGATGTTTACTCAGTCACTTATTCTTAGTGAGTGTGGTCTCATATAGCTGGATCCAGCCTCAAACTCTCTATGTAGCTGAACGTCTTCTGATCCTCCTGCCTCTGCCAACCAAGAGCTGGGATTACAGGCATGCACTGCCATGCCAGAGCAAAGCAAAATTCCCCATATCAAAGTCATTCACATTCAACCCAATTTTTAGATCACTTAGCTCAGTCAACTTCGGTGTGGTGGAAACACATTCTACATCCTCCAGGTTCTGTCAGCACTATCCCTGTAGCATGTTGGCCCCGAGGACTGGGTCATGCTCCCAGAGGAGGACTTGGTGGTAGAAGCATTTTCCTTAACGGACCCTGATCATCTACGGTGTATTAGTGTCTTATGTGTCAGCTGGTAGGTGGGAAGGCAAGATGAGATAATGCTTGAGGAGATAAAGACGTGACTGAAAGCTTCCAATCTTATCTATGTGAACTTTGCATGCACATGAGCTCAACACCTATTTCTGAAACAAATAAACAACTTCATCTGCTTAAAGCCAGACTCCTTTGTAAATTAGAGAGAACAGTTGTTGGGCCCATCTGCATCTTCACACCCAGCTTAGAAGCTGACACAAGAGAAGCCGTGACTCTGCAATCTTCTCAAACATTTCTCTGTCCCCCAGGAACACGGACAGCTTCAATGACTGTTTCCTCTCCACAACAGTAGCAAGGGATCTCCAAGCTTTGGACTCTTTTTGGTGGCGATACAAATCCTCTACAAGCTCAACACACACCTGGACCCTGCACATCACCCTCAAGGAATAGGAAATGAGGAAGTGACAAGGAGAAGCTGGTCCTGCTCCCGGGACTGCATTTCAGAGTTTCGCCACTCTCCTCCGGCTCTTACCTTCTGCCTCCATGAAACTGGGAGGATAGCTAGCAAGCCAAGTTAAGCCTCGGCCTGTCCCGGTTCCTGATGCAGCCCAAAAATGCAGAACAATTGCAGAATTGTTCTGAGGATTGAGATGAAGGAGCTAACGAATTCTGGACTAGCTGGCCCAAAGTAAGTGTTCAATTGAAGCTGGCTTCTGTTATGGCCCTATATGATATTTGAATCTGCATATATTCCAAAAGCATACATTTATATATGTGTCCACTCTGATTCCTCCGTTAAAAAATGGAATAGGAAATGTGGTTAAGCCTAACGCATTTTCTGTTGTATCACAACAAAGCCATGAGTGATACTGACTCAAGTTGCACTCTGATACTGAGACACACCACATCATTCAACCCCAGCTGAGGACAGATTCTTATTCTGCTTTCCCATGCACAAACAATATAACTTTGGGACATTTATATAGGGTTTTATCTCTGGGTTAGTGATCTAGCGACTGGCAGACAGTGTTTCTCATGGCTTCATGCCATGTCGCCAGTCACCAGGGACTTTGAGTAGGAGAAGATCTCTCTTGCCATTTGTGTGAGAGCTCAGCAATGACCAGGAGCTGGAGAACGCCCTTGGCTCCTTTCCCCTGTGCGTGGAGCCTCCAGCCAAGTGTGAAGCTCTGGTGTGTGCGTGCTCAGGTTTTGCCAAAAGTAAATGGCTTCCTAGTTTAAAAAATGAGGTAGAGAGAAACACGTTGGAAGGGATTAAAATCAAGCTCTACTGTCTTCTTGGACAACAAATAGCTCTTCAAAAACCAACATGTGATGAGTCAATTATGAATGGAAAAAAACATATGGAATAAATTTCCCTTGAAATACACAAGGGTCTAAAAAAATTAAGGAGAAATGTACTGATAAAATACATTTGGGATTTTATTGAAATCAAAACATTTACAAAGCCAAGCGTATCTTCTTGTACCCAAATGCCGTATGTCCTCTTCTGCCAACCATGGGCTATCTCCTTGGGCCTTCCCAGCAATAGACTGCAAGATACTCCAATTCTTGCCAATAGACAGACAGACAGACAGACAGACAAATAGATATTGCTGGCCTCCAAGCTACCCTATAGTTCCTGAATCATATCTTGTGTGCAGTTGATGAAACACCTTCAGCCCAAGCTATGTAAACACAAGTGGACCTAAATTTCAAAGAAGCAGCCCTTGCTCCAGAAACTCAGGAGCCCACTCATAATAAAAAACAGTTTTGTGGGTGGCTATTAAATTTATTAAATTTAGCTTTTACCTAGCAGTTCTAAAGCTAGTAAACTAACTACCAAGCTACTTTCCAGGCTTGCAAAATTAGCAAAACCTGAGGCGAAGGCCTGGGGTGGCACCAGAGAAAACCAGGCTGCAATCTCTCGTGCAACTGTGCACACCCCTGCAGCGGATCCCAGCAAGCTGGCAGTGAGCATGTGATATTAACCGAAGCCCTTAATTTAAGGAAACGGAATCGACCAACTAGTAATTAACAAATTATTCTTAAACAGGCCTCGCTTAAAAATTAAGTTGAACTACCATTTTTCTATAACCCGTCAGGAAAATGCTGACTGCTACTTCAAGTAAACACAACTTAGGCAGATGGCGAGCTCTTGCAGAGCACCAAACCTATACTTAAATAAATCAATGTTGTCGGGCGGCTGCAGCACTCCACGGCCACTCAGCAGAATTCACGGACACCTTTGCAAGGCTTGGCAGTGATTTACTGTCACGTGGAGATGACAGCTGAGAGCACCAGGTTTCGTGGTTAGAATGTTCTGTGCCCCTGAGACGGGTAAAGGGAAAGGGAAGAGAAGAGCCTCCAACCGCTTCCCAAGAGTGCACGGGAGAAAGATGATCCCAAGCCCCGCCCCTCCAGTACACCCAGCGCCTGTGGGCCTGTTCACTAACTCACTCCTTTGAGAAATTTCTACTCAGGATAAGCTAGGTCCTAGATAATCAAAGCTGAACACCACCTCATTCTCACCCCTCCCCACCTCACAAATCTACTCAAAGATCACTAAGACGTGAATGAGAGAATTGGGGAAACTTGCTAAATTCTATAAACAGGATGCTTTAGAATATAAAAAAAAATCTTAAAAACTGGAGGGCTACTGCCACTGCTGTTTGAGGACCTGGGGACCCTGTTGCTTGTGGAGGCTCCATCTTAAGAGATATGTGGTGTATCACAGCGTCTTAGTCAGGGTTTCTATTCCTGCATAAACATCATGGCCAAGAAGCAAGTTAGGGAGGAAAGGGTTTATTCAGCTTACACTTCCACTTTGCAGTTCATCACCAAAGGAGCTCAAGACTGGAACTCAAGCAGGTCAGAAAGCAGGAGTTGATGTAGAGGCCATGGAGGGATGTTACTTACTGGCTTGCTTCCCCTGGCTTGCTCAGCCTGCTCTCTTATAGAACCCAGGACTACCAGTCCAGGGATGGAACCACCATCAATGGGCCCTTGCTCCCTTGATCACCACTGAGAAAATGCCCCACAGCTGGATCTCATGGAGGCACTTCCCCAACTGAAGCTCCTTTCTCTGTGATAACTCTAGCCTGTGTCAAGTTGACACACAAAACCAGCCAGTACACATAGAATACGGAGCTTAAAGTAGTAGGTTCAAATCTAGGCTTCATCATTCATGGGCGAAGTGAACTCGGAAAATCTGCATACCCTTTATGAGTTGGTTTCCTCCTTTTTACAATAGGGCCTCAATGGACAGATTGCTTAAATGTCTGGATGTGATATACACTAGAATCTTAATCGGGCATGATGGGCTTTGTTTAATTCAGATGAACCTATAGAATATTCTAGCTAGTAGAACAGTATGTACAAAACCTGGATCATGAACAATATATCATGGTATTTTCCCAAAGAAGACACAGAATGTCATTGGGTGAAGCTTATCCCGTGGGCAGATGAAATCCAACAATTGTCTGAGATAGTCACCTTTGAGGTTTTAGCTCACTCTGCCCTCAGTGTAGAGCTTGGGTTCATGCGGTGTAAAGTCCACGTGAATGCAAAAAACATCAAAAAAAAAAAAAAAGAGATCTGCATTTATATTTGAGCTTTCTCCCCAAAACAAAATAATAACAACAACAAAAACAAGAAACTTTACAGATGATTAAGGCTGTCTGTGGTCAAAGCTGAGAAGTAAACATCCCTGTGTTTGGTTGCTCACCAAGGACATTGTGGACTTTGCAAAGGTTAGCGAGTCCCAGTCCTTCCTCAACTCACCTAGCCTTGGAAGCAGCTCCTTTGGTCTCTGGTCCTACCCCACAAAACTTTGAAGCTGGATTTCATAGCTCACTGCTGGGAGTCCATTTTTAAGTGCTCTGTTTTATTGGCTTAATGGTGTTCATGTATCACAGAATGCTAGAAGTCAGAGGGGATTTATAGCAATCAGTAAATCCTGTTGCTCCCCACTTGGGGGTCTCTGGATTCCAAGGAGGCCTGTGAAAGCAATAACCCAGATCAGCTCTAGTTTGAGTATGTCCAGTCTTAACATGTATTTAGATAGTTTCTCACTGGCACTACAAAGCTTCAGTTGCCAATAAAGTGCCAAGGTGTCTGTCTTTATTTTGATTCGGTATGATAACACTATACCACCTCATGTTTCTCACAACTAATTATTGATAAGTACAAGTGTCAATAATTTGAAAAAATGTTAAAATGTATCAGGTATGGAAAAAAACAAATTTAAAAAATCAAGGAAAAAGCAAGTTCTTTGATGATGTGAAGCTGGGATGGGTGATCTCCTTTGTGTCCCCTAGACACACACTCGGTCATTGTCTGGCCGACAGAGTAGATACCTTTATTCACATCCTGTCCCTGTGTCATCTTTAGGGTAGACAGTCTAGCTGAAATGACAGCGTGGATCTATAGTTTGAGGTGTTCTATATGTTAAAGAAAACTCTGGAGTTCATTTCTTGTGAGCTGAAAGAGTTTAACAGTATCTCTTCCCAGATGAAACCCTATTAGAAAGCGCAGTATGTCTGTAGGCAGTGGAGCTTCGGTGGGTTCCACTTTCTCTTTCTCTCTCTCTCTCTCTCTCTCTCTCTCTCTCTCTCTCTCTCTCTCCCTCCCTCCTCCCATAAGCACTCTAGCTGCAGCATAAATGAGGCATCATGATGCATCCTGACCACAAATGGCTTCTGGGTAACTGGAAACTCCTCCCACAGGGGGTGGACGACTGCTGCTTTGTAAATTTACTCTGAGCCTAAATGTTATCAGATTTGAATTGCATCCATGCCCCTATCCTCTTTTCAGTTCTATAATAGATTTGGGGATATAATTTTTTTAAATCATCCAATGCCATAGAAAGCTACACTCCCGAACACTTCCATAACTCCATTCAACAGCGCATCTGAGGAAGTAAACGTCCCCAGAACAGAGGTCCTGAAACCTCACGGGCAAATGCTATGGAAGGCATTGGAGACAATGACTGGTCCACATGGAATTTTCAAGAATTACACTCCTTGACACACTTTGAAGCCTAATCTTAAAAGTCA